>RJWH01004127.1:0-120660 GCA_004363575.1 Solenodon paradoxus | reverse complement strand
ACACACACACACACACACACACACCCCTTTCCTTGACATCATATCACTTCATAACATGTCTTTCTTTTCCTGGAATGCTTTTTTTCCATCATGTCCACTGGCAAATTTCCTTTCACTCTTAAACTCTATTCACGTCAACTCATCAAACACAGACTGCTTCCCTCCAATCTCACAATGTTAGTCACCCATCCCCATAAAGTGGGTGTGAATCCAGCAGGACTCCATCTTACCCGGACTGACCTGTGTTGTAACTGTCCATCTTCATGCCTGCTCTGTAGATCGTAAACCCTTTGAGGGCAGGCACCGTGACCGTCAGTCTCTGAATCCCTTGACATTTTTGCAGTGCTGCATCATGATACAGCGAGCTTCCTAAATGATTGTGGACCTGAAAAAGGCAAAACGTTTCAGCAGTAAAAGATTAGGGACTGGGAAAGGTCATTCCCATCGTGCCACCACAATGAATTCATTCAGCTCCTGCTTTCATGAAGCAGTGTACTCAGTTCTCCTGAGAACAAATTACACAGATCTGCTTCTTGACCTCTAAGAACTTATTTATAATTTAATACGTATATCAGGCATGAGGGCAAATATGGAAAGGACAGACAATAATTGAATTACCAACATTAAACAGATATACAAATAGGTTAGATTAAATATTTACTTTGTGTGTGCGCTACCTTGAAAAGGGTAATTGCATTTTAGCAGCTGGTGAGTGTATGGGAACCATTTGAGTTTTATGTTTAGACAATGGGATCCTATCATAATGATTACAGTGTAAAGTGAATTTTGATGTTTTTATGGGTGAAGATGGACATTAATATTCCCTATGAGGTTAATTTACATTATATTGGAAGAAGAAGTCATGAACCTTGGATAGAATCCAAATCTAGGCACCTATGGACAAATCAGAGCAAATGGAGCTTATCTGTAGAAACTTACCACTTAAAAAATATGTAATCTGAAAAATATGCGTTTTTCATCAAGAGCAGGAAATAGGGTATTTGACAACATGCATTTGTCTACTGAATGTGATGGAATATGTGATGAAATATGTTTTGTCAATAAAATAAATTGCCAAACAAAATGTAATCCTTTCTGCAAATGCATTTAGTCTCCAGAATGAAATAAGCTACTTCCACAAAGCGCATTTTTCCTTTGAATTATTTTAGATTTGCTGTCTATCAAGAACTATGGAGAAAATGTGTTCTGTCAGACACTATTTCAAGGTATAAAGATGGAATATATTTAATTAGAAAAAATTCAGACACTGTAGCTGTTCGTGGTCAGTAAATGTTTATAGCATATTAGTGTTTAATTAACTCTAAAATGTTTGGCTTATGAGGTTGAATTTGTCATCCCTCTGTCGATTGTGTTCTTGAAAATATGCAAGCCACACATACCCTGATGGTCCTTGAACATGTGCACTGCTTCTTTTGTAGAATCTTATCATGGCATCACTGAAAGAGTTAATTACAAGTCTAATTAGCTCCTTTTGTTTCATTCCTCTTCTGTTCTGTGGATTGGTCTTTTGCCTCCGGCTGCTGAGAAATTGTAACTTACATAATTAATTGATACAGTTTAACCCTTCAGATGTGACTCTAACATCCCACCTAGTTTAGCTTCATTGGAAAGCTCTGGCTCCTGGTCTGTAGTGTTATGCAGTAGACAAGTTAAAGTCCAGTCAGTATTGTTGTTCGGATAAAATACAATTTTTAGAAAGGGGGTCAAGAGAATAAGTGTGGAAACATTTTTGTGAAGGATGAAAGAATATTGTAATTTAGATGGAAGACAATGTAAATGGGAGGACTGTCTTTTCTTCTCCTTTTTCTAATAAGAGCACTCTCCCTCACTCATGGTGTCTACTTAATATTTAAGGATTGAATAAGATAATGTCTATAAAGCTTTTGACTTCATGCCTAGTACTCTTTCTATATTGATTTATAGTTTTCTAGTACTAAATAAACAATGTTATATTTGATACTCAAATTGTCTTCTTGGATGGAGAGGAGTTTTCTTTTTTGGAAAAGATCACTGAGATTCGGGGGTTTGCGGAGGGCTGAACACAGAGGAGGGGCCACTCTTTGCTGCTGGGTGCAGGGGCCATGTAGGAATAGAAGAATTTTCTCCTTAAGAGAAGGAGAAAATAAAAGAGGGAGCTCCGTGGAAATGATCCATGGGGGTGGCATGTTAAGTGTACTCTTAATAACCTATGTTGCCAGGGAGCGGGGATTAACTTATTGGGAAATGAGGCTAGAAAGGTCATTTGGAGTAAAACTACTTGATTTACTAAAGAATTTTGACAATCCTAGAGGTACTGGAAAGCTGCCAAGAATGTGTGTGCTAGGCAGTTGGCCTGACTTAACTTACATTTCAGGAAACTCTCTTTGGTGGGAAGGGTGAAAGGGGTTAGAGCAGGGTGGAGACCAGGAGCAAGCGTGCGCGTCTCCTCACTGCTGGACTCTGTAAGAGACGGTGAAAACAGAAGCTGGGCTGTGGCAGTGGAAGCGAAGAAGGTGGGCGAAGGACTTAAAAGACGTCCCTCAGGTCTAATCAGAGAGGGCCCGTATGGTGGTACCCGGGTTTGGGCAAATTTGAGAATAATTCCAAAAATGTGTGAGATGAGTCCATTGATGCAGATAGGAAAGTTTGTGAAAAGCTGATGATGGTAAAGCATATACTTGATTTTGAACATAAAGAATCAAGACAGATATGTGAATCCTAAGTCCAGGAGAGAGGCTGGGGAAGGAAAAAGGATTTAGAGCAGTGTTGTTATATTTGTGATTGCTACGATATGTGAATTAAATGCCTTTAGAGGAATTTTAATGACTATTCAATACAATGTATCAAAATTGAATCTAAAAAATAGGAAGAACTAACACTCCTGTATTCCTTCAAGTTTGCTAGGTAACAATTTTTGAGAACGTGCCAAGCTCAGCGTTAAGATTTGTCTGATTTTCCTCAGTTAATTCAACAAATTTGAAGAAACCGGGAGTCACAGGTATTGACACTGCTATTTCCCATTGAGGTGTGGAGCGATGCCATGAATTTTCCAGTGCAGAGCAAGCATTCAGATCCTTGTTGATCTCCAAAGTCTGCATTCTGAAGCACAAATACAATGTTCTAATCTGATTCATCTTCAAGACTTCTAGTTCTCCATGGCAACTCTTGCAGGACTTCTGTGAACAGCCTGCCCTCTTCTTTGATGGGAAGTTATTCACAAGTACCCAGCAAATGGCTTAACCTCAGAAGGCAGTCAGTGGGTATTGACTTGTCTTTTTTTTTTGTTTTTAACTTATCCTTCCTTCTCTTTAACCCTTCTAGCACACTTTCATTTCAAACCCATTGTTCTCCCTGCCTTTACTGTAGACATTGCTTACACCTTATTTCCTACCTGATCATAGGCATTTTGAAGGCAGTTACCTTTGCCTTTCCCACAGTAGCCAGCGCAGGGCTTTACACCACACCAAGTGTTCTGTTGCATCTCCTCATTTATAATTCACTGAGGCTATCCTGGAGAATCTCCATATTTAGAAGAGAAATAGAAACCCACTCAGTAACTTGCTCAAGGACTTGCAAAGAGTTAAGTACTCTATGAGTGTATGAACTCTTGTGTAGAGTAAGAAGGGTGGCAGATGACTAGTGACTTGTGTTTAGGAGGCTCTTATCCTTGGTGGAAGGAATGAACAAAAGCATAGTTTCCATAGGCATCATGAGCATATCCTCTTATACTGCAGGGTTTTGTTTTGTTTTGGTTTTTTAAATCAGTGTACATGGTAATAGGATTCTGCCTAATACTCATTTCTGCGTAGGCTTAAAAAAGAGCTTCATGATAATGCAAAAAAAAAAAAAAAAAAATCAAAGTTATTCTTCTAGAGTTTCTGAAAGGCACACATTTGTTCCTTAATCTCACCAATCCAAATAATGAACAGGGGAGACCACAGCAGAATTACAGAGATTGTTCCAAAGCTTAGTAGCTGATTTGATTTTGTATGGAATGTTAAGAAAGGGTTTTAAAGAATTTTTAATGAAAAGGCAATTAACGTTGAAACCTTCATTAGCAGATAGTTGAGAGGAAAAACTGGACTTCTTGCTGAGTTTTTGGCTTTTTAACTAATTGCAAAACTTTATGGTATTTTTACTGTATATTAGAAAAGGGTAAGCCACTATCTGTTTAATACAGCTAGACCTTATGGGCAAATAAAACACTTTTAAAGGCTTTTAATTCTTTTTTTTCAAGAGGAAGGAACCCCAAGAACTAATTATAACTGAACAGCTCTCATTCGATAAGATGGATGCACAGTAATGAAATGTTCACTGAGAAATAGTACTTTTGACTCAGTTTGGAAGTATTATTTGTTTTGCTCTAATAGCATAAATTGACTGATTTTATATGCAGCAGAAAGTAGACCTTTCTAAGACAGCTATGAAGAACAGCCCTGAGCGTTGAACGGAAGATGGCTGTTTATGAATACTGGCTTCCTTCAACCTGAGTTTTCTGAGCTCTTTAAATAAATTCATTTCTCACTTTTACCTAATGATGAGAGTGAAAGGAACATTTGTTCTTTGGTTTTTAAACATTTAGTTTTGGTACCGGTAGTACCAATCTTTACCCTAGAAATGTTAGTTGCTGTCATGTTCCTCATCCTCTAACATATGTGTGGTCCTTAGGGCCTTGGAATAATGGAAATGAAGACAGAAGTCTTTTGACTGGCAGAACATTAGAGAATTTTATTGGCCGTATGTTGTACCCTTGTGCCATGGAATTAGGAAAAGCCTTATTTCTTACCTTTCACAGTCATTTTAATAATTTTTATAAGTTCCGAAATTGCAATAACTTTAAGGTGTCACCTAACAATTTATTTTGTCCTCACCAGAATAACTATCCATTGTCTTATAAGGCTGGCAAAGGATGTTGTGGGTCTTCAAAGGAGAGGTAGTTTGTGATTCAGGATTTTCCTGGTAGCTGGACATTTTATGTCAGATTGTTTCCCTGTGTCTGGGGACAAATCTCAAACATTCTCAAATTTTAGATTTAATGTACTAGATAAGATAAAACAATCATTCTCTCCTTTTTTCAGTTCTAACCTTGTTTCCTTGGAAATAATCATGTAAAAGAACTGGAGGCATGTTGCTTTAACAAGAGCAGTCTGATTCCATTTGTTGGCAATAAACAGAGCAAAGGAGAGACATATGTAGGTGTTCAACCTATCAAATCCATCCTGTCTTGAGGGGATCCATCTTAATAAAGGAAGAGAGTGTTTGAAGAGTACCTCCTTCCTCTGAGTTACTGCTTGTTCACTCATGTTATCTAATTAGATTATGATCCTGTATATATGGGATATAGTCACAATATTCCAAAATAGGCTGACTAATTGATTGGGTCATTAAATGCATTGAATTAAAGAATTTTCCAGAAAAAAGAAAATGAAGCAAGAAAATCTGGCTCTCCTGCTCCTGCTTGCCTGATTTATTGCCTCAAACAATCCTTTTTTTTTTTTTTTTTCTTTCACTTTATACATTCACTTTTTATATCTAGGTTCTCATGCTCTCAAACTATGCTTTCTTATTTGATTATAATCAAAGTGTTTTTGGCAGCTTAGAAGAAGACAGTGGATCTCTCTATACACTAGAAACTTGGTGCACCACTTGTCCATGCCCATATATCCCTGGATGTAAGAATTTGTTCTTGGATTCACTGTGACAAAAACAAAGACAGAAACGTGATAGACACGTGTTCTTTTCTTTGATTGCTTCTTCCGCCACCACCTAGATTCTTCTCGCTCTTCCTCTGTGTCCCTGTCTGTCTGTCTCTCTGTATCTCTCTTCAAAGGAATAACTCCTTCAATTTGCAGAAGTACCAGGAAAACAAAGAATCGTTCTCCCTCCCCAAATGCTGAACTTAACGTTTTCAGAGAATGTTTTAAGCACATTGCATTATTTGAAATAATCCGCAGGAATGTTTCTTAAACACCCTCTTCTATTTTGGATTATGTAGCTCGATCTAAATGGACTCTTCAATAATGTATGTACTGTAGTTCTTGATAACCAAGAAGAGCAAAATATTACATGCTGGGCCTCGAGCAAAGTGTGGATTATGCCATTTCGAACTACAGATATGTCCAGTAGTTTTTAAGTTTTAAACTATACCAGGGCATAACTGTTTTTCACTGACACTATTATTATTATTAAATCTGTTTTAGTCATTAAACTACAAAGAGCAGAAAGAAGCCAGGTGACGTGCAATGAGTGTGTCGGATAGGCAGGGCTGGTGGAGTTCGGAAAATGAGAAGTTCGTGGACCTCGTGGCTAAAGGATTGCTCAGGTCTCTTCTCTCAGCTCCACTCTCTTTGCCACAGTCTATTATTTGGTGTCCACATTTATTGTTTGTATTGAAAATATAGACCCTGTCTACACTCTGAAAAGAAAATGCAGATTGTAGTTCTTTAGTTCCGTTCCTTTCTTCTCTTAAGTCACGGAAGTCATAAAACACTGGACTTTTGAGTGAGTGTTTGAGCTCAAATATAACCTATTTTGAGGAGATGAGATGTGATAATTTTATGAGACTGCTTTATACATTAGCATGATAAAATTCTTGAATTATACTGTCTGCACATTGTCTTTTATTATTATAGTCATTCCTTTTTATTATGCCTTGCCCCAATTATGAATAAGTCATGTGCCCCCTTATTTCTGCATTAGATTTATTAATTTGTTCACTTGGCCATATGTTTGGATGCCTTGACATGAACTGGAGATCCATTCTCCCGTCACTTTTTCCTTTATTCTGCCATATTGTGAGTTGACACGAAAGTACACACTGCAAAACGTATGTTAGATGGGGACATTAAAGTGATTGACAGTGGACTGGCAGGGCAAGGAGGAGGCTAATCCATATATGACACACAGAAGCTGTTTTCCTGGCAACAGCTTCATCATTGTTTCTAAACATGAGAGATGAGCCTATATACCTAAAAAATCATTCAGGTAAACAGCAAAAAATTTTGTCTGGCAGGGTGTGAATACCAGTCTCTGTCCTTCTCCTTTCTCTGTGGTAAATGGAAATAGATTCTTCCCACCTAGATTAATAGCTGTTCTAACGCAATAAAGTATGTGTAAATCTTTGGCTATTTCCTATTGAGTCATAGTCAATCCTTTTATATGTATGTAAGAACGTCTGAAAGTAGTTGAGATATAAGTCAGACCTTGGGGGAAAATATTCATGTACATTTCGATTGTAGGCTAGATAAGTATCTACCTTTGGGGAGTGATAAATTGTTTTGAGAACAAGTTTGAAATCTGATGATAGCCTGTATCAAATTCATAGGTCCAATATCTCATAGTATTCAATATTTCACATTACATGAAGAAAAGAGAAAATAGAAGGCTAAGTTGGATTAAAAAACTGCATGAGGCCTAAGAAAGACTGTTCCCAGATGGAATTCACTGAAGATTGTTTCTTTGCATTTTCATTATAATTAATTGTTTAATATTGCCAGTTGAATCTCACGAATTGAAAATGCTCCAGTCTATACAATCTGGCATCATACTGCTCTTCTGAAACTCCAGGGAGCTTTCTGAAGGGAAGATTCAGAAATTCGCAATGTGAATGGAGCAATTAGAGCAGAGGTGTGGCATCAAGGGATAGAGGCCAAGCAGATATAACATCCTGGCAGTGTCGTCTTTCCAAATTCTCATAGTCAAAGTAGCACATGGTAGTGATAGGAGGAGAGAGTGGGGTTGGGGAGGCAGAGAGGGAGCCTGGCTGCTTTTTAGAAAGCAGAATAAAGTTTTCAAAAAATATTTCTGAGGTCACTTAGACTCGTATGTGCACATTTCCCACACATCACACTCAGCTCACCACGAAATTCCCGAAAGTCCCTCACTGCCCATTACGTCCCTCTACAGCTCATCCCCGGTCCCTAACCCTCTTCCCTCCTGGTGCCCTCAGTTTTGTTGATGACATTCACAGGTGGGTTTTTGCTTCATCTGTTCTATTGCTTTGTTTCTTTATAATCCGTATATGAGTGAAATCACCGGATATGTGTCTTTCACATCCATTCATCTGACTTTGGCCACTTAGGTGGTTTCCAGTTCTTCACTATTATAAATAATGCTGTGATAAGCATGGGGGTGCCTATATCTCTATGAATTACTTTTTTGAGTCTTTTGAGAAAATACCTAGAAGTGGGATAATGGAATATGTGGAATTTCCATTTTCAATTTTTTGAGGAATCTCCATTCTCCTTTCTATAGGGGTTGCACCAATTTGCACACCCACCAACAGTATAAAAGTGTCCCCTTTTCTCCACATCCTCACCAACATTTGTTGTTTCCAGACTTTTGGAGAATAGCCAATCTCACAGATGTGAGGTGATACCTCATTGTTGTTTTGATTTGCATTTCCCTAATAACAGGTGAGGAAGAACATCTTTTCATATGTCTGTTAGACATCAAAACAGGGTAATTTTAAATGGAAAATTCCATGGTCTCCAAACCAGATCCTGAAAGAGATGTGCATGGAGGCGAGTAGATAGAAGCAGCATTTAGATGACTTATCTAAATAGGGAGAACCTCAGGCAGAGCAGGATGGTAATCTAGGGAATGGGTTATAAGGAAGGAGACAGACCGTTGCCTGGAAGAAAACCGACTGACCAGGGATCCTCAGGCTTAACTGACTCTGGAGACTTAGTAAAGACAGGAACTTAGTGGTGCATAATGCATGTATTTTGAAGAAGAGAAGTTGCCTGACTCAGAAGGGGCTCAAAGATGGTAGTGGAAGAACTAAGGTCCATTATTGCATGTCTGTCCCTTGGATTGCTCTGAAGACATAAAGAATGGATACTTTAAAAAAGGTGAATGCGTATGAAGTGTCATCCTCTTTGAACCTTACATAAAATTCACGTAATCTTCATCTTACCTCTGACATTTTAATTGTGAACGAAGAACATACTCATTGTAGAAACTTGCTGAATCTACAAGGGAATATTTTTCCTCTTTTTACCCAAAGATAACCATGGCTAACTGTCATAGCCTTCATTTTAGAAAACTGGGAATGAGTTCAAAGATGGTGGGAATAAAATTCATAGACAACTATCAGTTTTCTTCACAAGCTTTATGAGACATAAATATGGTTGTGAAAACCAATATAGACAAATTCTCATATTTAAAACCTCGCTTGACTAACTCGTGAGAGCTAAATTTACTGAACTTTCCACTTGTATTATCAAGAAAATAATCATCAGTGTTTGCAAGAGAAGACATCCGTTAAAACTAACCAAACCTCTGCAAGGAAGGGACCAATATTCCAAGGCTGTACTCACATCAGCTAGAATTCTTCATGAAAAAAATTCCACATCTAAATCTTTCTGTAATTTTTTTTTTGCTTTTTATTATTAAAATTTTATTTGCTTTTTTTTTTTTAAACTTTACCTTCGCTCTTCTTGTGAACCCTCAAGAGCATCTGTATTGTATACTGAGTAAGTCATGTTAATGGATTCCATAGATAATTTCCAAAGGTTGAAAAGGCCTTCAACTTCAGAGAAATTGAAGCAATTTTGAAAGAAGCCTAAGAGGTATATATTAGAATTCTTCCTATACACATGAACAGTGGAGTGACATTTGAATTTGACAGAGAGAGTGAAAAGATCAAGTTGAAATGTGGTGAGCAGGGAATGCCCCCCTATCCAGGCCTCTTCTCTGTTTGCTGAGAGAAGATATTCTGAAACTTTGAATGAGAAGTAAAGGGCATTAACATCAAGTGAGAGTCCAAGAGTCAACTTGGATTTGCAAATAACGAAGTCTTCTCACCTAAACTCCAGGCAGACCTTGAAGCTGAGATCCAAGATCACAGGCTTGAAAATAAGTAACTTTTGTTAAAGAAGATTGTGTAGGTGACCAGAGTTGAATTTGCACAATAAAGGAGAGATCACAGAAAAGAGATGGAAGGAGTAAGACTCCCTGGCTGTGGGAGTTTAATTTGGCAGGCTGGCTAGCCTCAGCGTCTACAAAATGATTTCTGAGTTAGCAACTTCCACTTCAGATTTTAAAAAAAAGAAAAGAAAAATTAGAGGGAACTTGTATACCATTTTGTTTTCTTTAAAACAAGGACTCCTCACTGCAATTGTATTTGCTCGTAATTATAAAGCCTGCGTTTTTGCCTGGATTCTCTTCTTAAAATTTAGGGCATCCATGGTCCCTGGAGACTCCACCGTTTATTCCCAGCTGAACACCAATATTCAAATATCACTGTGCTTGACTCACTTGGAATTAAGAATAATTCAGATAGGGAGCTCCTCATTGTAATTCACCTCCTGCAAAGCTATGGTCAGTAGTTGATTATAAATAGAATTTCTGCCTCTGTATTGTTCGATTCTGTTAGAATTAGAACACATTCAGGCATTTTTTGGGAATTTATAGGTTTAAAAATAGAAAATAAATTATAGTGTAAGAAAAAAAATAGCCTAAGCAATATTGAAAAAAAATAATTAGGCAATGAATTAAACATGCATTGGAGTTAATGTTTGAAAATAATAAAGTTGGTTTGAAAAGTTTAGCATAGTGGTTAAGAACATGAATCTACCGTGTCACGCTGCCTTTATCTCAGGACATAGCTGAGAGATCTTGGGACAGCTCATTTCCAGAATTGGAATAACAATGCATATGCACCTAATTAGGGAGTTTTGAAAATTAAATGAGGTATAAAGCAGTTAGCACATCACCTGGCACATGTTAAACTTTCTGGTAATGCTTATTTCTGCATGAGGCATTAACTCAGATTCTTTGAGAAGCAGATGCTGGGTGAAGTTACAATGCAGGAGATACCTTGAGGGAAGCATCTCGGAGGGATAAAGGGGAGGGGGCAGGAGTCCAGGGAAGGCTTGCAGACCCTAACATGGGTCTGATGACTGAAAGAAGGGAAGGAAGTCGGGGAGATTGAGTAGAAAAGTCACAGGCTACAGTATAGTTGCAAGAACAGTGGGGTCGGACTGACCCTGAGTCCTTGTGCCGAAACCCTCTGTTGGAGGAGTCCCGTGTCCCACAGACGGGGCCTGTGCAGTCAGTAGCTGGGGGCGTTTCCGGAGTAGCAAGGATTCTGTGACTGCGAAGTGGATCCAGAGAGACAGCAACTGGGGAGGTGGTGATCTGCCACCAGATACATAAGCAGCACATTTCTGTGGCCGCTGTGCGGGCCATTGCTTGAGCTGGTGACCTGGTGTAATAAATAGGAACCGTGAATATTGACTCATTGCGGCTTCCCTTCACTCCAGCCTTGGGCGCTTGGTTCAGGCTATCCTGTCTCTGAACCTCCATTTCCTCACCTATGAAATAGGTAAAATAAGTATCACACACATAGTTCAGGGCTGATTTGAAGATGTGAGATACTGTGTGTGAAAGCAGATTTTTTTGAAAAAAGAGAACAACAGTGAGAAGTGCTTTGGGAATGTAAAATAGCCTAAAACGTTCCCTATAGATATTTTATAAGTCAACAATTTCTTTCTACTAGTCCGGTCTTTCAGTTGGCTTGATTTAAAAGACTTTATTATACTTAATTTCATAAAAACATATATATTTGTGGAAACAAATAGAGACTCTCTTATCTTTGAAATTCCTGAGAATTTCAGATTTATACCAGGATGTTTCCTTCAACAGTTACTGCAGGTTTGCAGTGTAAGGGTCTCCACTACTGAATATCCAGTTCAAAGGACTTGAATAATTTAACTCACTGAATCCAGAAACCAACTATTCAGATGCTGCAGATTAGAACTTGGGAATCTATTCAGGGATACATTTGCTCTTTATGACGCTATCAGGAGCCCTCACAAGGTGATCAGAATGGGAAGGTTATCAGTACATATTTGTTGAACGAGTCACTGAAGCAGTTGACCTCTTGTCCTTTTTAGATTTCTCTAGAACCAGTCCTCAGAAGGATCAGGGACTCCGAAGATAAAACATAGAAGGAAACATGATAAAAGACCCCATTCCCATTGCTTGTGGAAATTACAGAGAAATGGGTCTAGTATTAGAACCATGCCGCTTAGAATCGCAAAGGTGATAGAATTTTTAGGGGTCATCTAATCCTATTTTATTTTAGAGCAAGTTTTCTCAGTGTGGGGCAGATAAGTAGCTGTTAGGAGAAGTTGTCCTATGACTTGTAGAAATGTTTCACATCATCCTGGGCCTCGACCCACGAGATACTGGTAGCATCCATGAGTTGTGAAAACAAAAATATATCCCGCTAACTTGCTAAGTGTCCTTGGGAGGGGGCAAAAATCATCCCTAACTGAGAACCACTGTTTTACGGATGAGACTACCAAGAGTTTAAATAAATCACCCACAGGTATTTGAGAGTTTAGAAAAGTATTGGAAAACCTTGGCACACCTAGTCCCACAACTGTGATCCTAGAGTTGTGTGTGCGTTCATTCTCCATGCTGCTGTCTGCCGCTGATTCTGTGATTAAATCTGTGATTTATTAAATGTGCCTCCAGTAGAGTGGCTGTTATTTTATCATGACTATTCATATCCATTCATAGTGTTCTTCTGGGCTGTGAGATATTTGATATTGTATACATTTTATTGCACGGAAGGCAAGACTTGCTATTCCTTTCTGTATTGGATTGAAATGCAACTCATCTTGGAGGTGAAAGGGACATGTTTTGAAGGCCCCGATTGACAGAGGAGAGAGTTCAACCATCTTTCCCTTTGAGACCGACGTGGGGATGTCGTATGCTTTCTTTACCCAGCTTACACTTAAATAGAAAAATATATCTGTACACAAAGATTTCTATGTATAAAAAAAATGCCTGCCAAGTCCAGAAGACACCTCTCAAAAGTGGCCGAGAACAGAATGCTCTGGTAGGGATGGTCGAATGTAATTTCAGATAATTCTATATCAGGTTTCTGAGAACCCTTTTGGAAAGCGCTGTTATATATTAGTGCTGGGTCTCCAAGAAATGGAAAATTAGTATTTTCTTTCTCAGCCTACAATTTATTGATCAAAGAAAACTTATTTTTGGCTTCGTAGTGTTGCGACAATCTGAAGCATATTAATAAAGAAAGAGAGTTGCTTCTTAGGAGGATAACCTTGATGACTGTAATTTTTCTCATGATTATCAATGCTGCTTATGCGCCAATATATCACAAGTGAAGGGGCAGGAGGAAGCAGATGTTGCCTAGCCCGGACAGTTTAGAGTTCTGTGTATTTTGCTTTGTCTTCTTCCAGTCTTGCACAGAGAAAGAGAGGTCAACTTCGGAATGTGCTAAGGTGGTAGATGCCGGAGCATGCCTGGGTCAGTAAGGGTTCTGCAAGTCAGGTGGTGGGGTACAGAAGGGCTTGAGGGGGTGCTCTTTGTTTTCATGAACGGCTATTGGGATAACTTTGCTTTACAAATTAATATAAAGCCATACATGTAGGACCCCGATATGCACAGGTTCCCAGTGCCTCAAACATACGTCGACACGCTCCACCTTCCGCCACACTACCGACAGTCCTTCACAGCTGTCCCTTGGTGTCCACCAACACTTACCCGCCCCTCACCTCCTTCCCCACTGGTAACGGCAGTGCTGTTTCCAGTGTCCAAGGGCTAGTTGTTTAGTCTGTTCCTCTGCTCTGTCTCTTTACATTTCTCCTACGAGTGAGATCATCTGGTATCTGTGTTTCTGAGAGGGCGCTGCTAGAGGAACAGAAAGGCTTGATAGCGAAGGTTGAACATGCT
Source organism: Solenodon paradoxus (assembly GCA_004363575.1). Lineage (NCBI taxonomy): Eukaryota > Metazoa > Chordata > Mammalia > Eulipotyphla > Solenodontidae > Solenodon > Solenodon paradoxus. Next base: position 106,947 of record RJWH01004127.1, on the reverse strand, counting down.
GACAAGGAGTTGCCTTGTTCCGATATGTAGTTCTCCCTCAGATGATAATCAGAGGACTCACCCAGGATGCACGATGCGTGACCGCCTCCCTGCTCCGCCTTGTCTTTGCGGCAAATCCCTGGGCAAATTCTCACCTGCGTTTCCTGGCTGTAAGATGAGGATATTAGTAGGACCTAACTCAAAAACAGATAAAACCCATTGCTGTTTCCAAAGAAAGAAAAAAATGGCCTGGTACATAATTACGTGATTCCTACGTGAAAATTTTATATTTAACATTCAACATGAGCATGTGATTTGTAATGAGCACTCTGCTAGGTGTTGGCTACTTATTACCCAACAAAGAAAAAAGTTCAGAGACAGGCAGATGCTGAATGCAGACAATAGATTACACTTAAAAATGTGCTTTTCAACCCTTATTTATTAATCACCTGCTTCATGGTGTCTGCTGTGCTAGTCGTGGAGTCAGTAGAGAGAGCAGTCATGATTTTCGGTCTTTAAAAAGCTAGGGACTTGAGGGGAGGAGGCAAAGTGAATATAATTATGATGTGACAAGTGGTGTGATGAACAGAGACACAGTGTCCTACCTCCGCTTTCATCGAGAGGCCTGGATCTCAACCTGGGGCTGGAAGCTGGAGAATGGCCTGCAGGGCTGGCGCCCGAGTTAAGTCTCCTTGGCTAAGCTGGATGGGTCAGGGAGGGTTAGAAGAGGGTGAGCACAATGAGAAAGAAGTAGACCTTGAAACGTGGTCAGGAGAGAGGTGGATGCTGGCACGTGCCTGGGTCAGGTTATGGGAAGTCCGTACGACCTTGAAAGAAAAAGGAAGTCCGTGAAACATTTTCAGTAGGGGCATGATGTGGTCAGAGAGGTAGGGATTTTATTTCAGAAACTGCAGTCTTGTGCCATGTGGAGGAAAGGTTGGGAGAAGGCCAGCTGGAAAAGGCTGAATGGCCGCCCTGGAAAAGCTGCCCTAAAGAACGATGAGGTTTGAAAAATGCGGAGGCCGTGGGGAGAGAGGCGAGGAAGCGGAGATGGAGCTGCAAGTAGTTGCTAGTAACAAAGTCACACTGACTCTTATCTGGGAATCGTGTCTGAATTGAGGAGAAACATGGACCTGAAGTTTACTGTTTCCCAGGATGTCAGAAACTCTTCGCTGGCCTTTCCAGACCTGCAGAAAAGGAAGAAAAAGCCTAGTCAGTCTTCGGGTGCTGTCCTTCAGAAGCACTCATGCCACCTTTGACCTTATGAACGTAGATTTCTTTCTGGTACCTCTTTGCTGCCTTCTGTCTACATCCTGGTGTGTGAACTTAGCTTGTTACCACTGTTAATTCAACTGAAAGAATTTTCACAGACACTTTGGACATAGACACAGAAGTAGAAGAGATTTTCATATATGATGTTCTCTGACCCTTGTCTTAAATCATAGATATTTGAGCAGAGCCAGAAAGTGTCATTAGAGAGCATCAAAGGAAGTGGTGACAGAAAACTTTCGATCTTAAGTGCCATCAGCAGAGACTTAACCATGGCTGCTTGGAGTGCTGTGTTGACAGAGTCTGAGGCCCATGTGGATTGTGGAAAACTGACAGGATCAGCCAGAGATGCCATCATGGGTGCAGCAGGGCGGAGCCGAATCACACACGCTTCAGATATCCATTTCTCAGATAAAGAATCCAAACGCATCTCCTTCATGGACTTGACAGAGGTCACACAGTGAGGAACAGGGCTGCAAAGGAAGCCATGTCATCTGGCTCCCACTGCCCAGACGCTTCATTCTTTTCTTCAGTCCATGTTTGCCCAGGTGCTTATGTGTCCAGATCACTTTTCTCTGCATTTTTGTTCTTAGACTCGATTTTCAGCCTTAATTTTTGAAAATTTGGAAATAACTTCAAATTCACCTATAGATTGTGGAAATTTTTTTAAAAATGAAAAACTCATTTATCCTAAATTCTGCCTCACTGATTTTTAGCATTTTACCTCATTTGCTCTGTCACTGGTATTGTTTACCCAGGCAGCTAGTTATCTAGTCAGATCTAATTTTTTTCTGAACTATTTGAAGATAAATTAGCTCTGTTATGGCCCTGGACCCCATAAATAAGTCAGTGTTTATTTCCTGAAATGGGAATAGCCTAAGATATAACCAAAATACAGTTGTCAGCTCTGGTAAATCCACTATCAACAAATGTCTTGATCCTAGCCTGTTTGTATTCCATTGTTGTCTTGTGACTCAACAGTGTCAGGTGTAGCATTGCTCCACCCTCAGCCAGTCCGGGATCCCATCTGAGACTAGAGTTCCAGCTTGTTACAAGGCAGGTGCCACCCTTGCTTTCATTGGCCACAGCCTCTGGGGGAGACAGACAAGTAAGGTCAGATGAGTGCACTGGGGGGAGTCTGAGGACAATGGAAACCTAGGTGTGGTGATGGTGAAACAAAGAAAGCATGGCGGTGGGGCAGTGGGGCAGCAGAGTTGCCTCAGAAACGGGGACTTTTTCACTTAAACTTGAATGGGAAGAAAGAGTCAATGAAGCCAAGATCTGACAGTGGAAAATACCAGGCAGGACACGACGAGCGCGCGCCAAGATACTGCAGCAAAAAGTCACTTGTGTGTTTGAGGAACAGAGAAGGCCTGAAGGGATGGTTGTACCTCGAAAATGTGGTTGAGTCACCCACAGCCAGGTGACGTTCCCTTAGCTCTCAGAGAAGAGAATCTCAGGGTCCTGCTCAGTGGCCCCAGGAAGTAGACAAAGAAGGGACTAGAACCTTGGTCACCTGTTTCTTAGTGCCATGCTTTTGATGGTGTCCATGAGGACACACACAGGCCATCCTTTCTTTTTATAGGAAACGCCTTGATTACAACTGCCAAGATCAAACAGCTGATAGGATCAAAAACTTTGCTCTGTATAGATTAGAGTGGAAAATAGAAACCTGGAATAAGTGTGTTTCCTTCAGGTGACCTTAGTAAAACATTCATGGGGCACTGACAAGTACTTTGAATTTATACAATGGGGAACACAGTTTAAATACTTTGATTTACTGCAGGCAGCTTCTAGAGAATCTCAGAAAAGATTGCAAAGCTCGTTTAAATCTTGTACCAACCCTGTGAGAATTGGCAGGAAATAGTGATAGCTGTTTTTTTTCCAGATGGATAAAATGAGGCAGAGAGATTAAATTACTTGATATCAGATTTCTTCCCATGGTTTTGCATTCAGTCTAATGGATACGGACCACCAACCTTAATTTATAGATAAATCCACAATGGAAATCCCAGTTGTGGTAAAGTATCATTAGAATCTTCCATGTTTGAGTCCTAAGGGCCCTGTTTGTCATGTATACCTTGCTAATTAGGAGTTACAAATAAAAATGCAGTGACCATTTCAAGATACATGTGTGTGAACACACAAAGCCTGTTGCATTTGATTTTATTTGACAGTTCTTTCCCAAATATTTTCTGCTAGAGGTTATAGTGGCCAAATTTCTGGATGTTCTTTTGGATATTTGCATATATTCCATTAACTGTGGTGTCCTTTTCTTCCCTGCCGTTCTCCCCCTCCCCCTCCAGCCCAATTTACTTCTTCTGTGCCTTCTGTTCCTTGTAGGCTGTGCTCTCAAGTGACAGCTTATGAGCTTCATAAATCCAGGCAAATGTGTAAATGGATGTTAATGGTTCGCACTCCCCTGCATCATAGCATGTGTACATTTTAATGGTGACCTTTGATAGTTAATACCTAACTCAAAGGAATGACTAATGGCGGAATTAGGAAGCCAAGTAGATTTGGAGGTCAGTGTTGTAGCTAATTGAATGTAATACGTTTGGGGGGGAGTCAAGGACTTTGTGTGCCCCTCACATCATCCCAGTATGCCTCTTGCCAGAACCAGCTCTCATCCTAAAAGGTAGGTCTCATTATGCAGGATTTCATGCCCCTCAGATGGTGTTTCTGATGTGGAGATATAAAGGTGTGAGCTGTACTTCTAATGTTTCTCCACAAAGTGCAAGAGAGTTTTATTGATGTGCAAAGTACCATCTGGAAAAGTGACCTACTCCAAGAATATAATGATCATATGCAGAATCATTTCTTCCTTTACTTCATAGTAAATATCTGTTCTTTGGTCACGAGTTGTTCTTTCCTCCCACAGTCTATGAACAGGCCAGATTGTGGTTGTTCTTATGTCTCTGTGGTTGACCCATGATCTGAAAGACTGTTTCAAGTTTTGTGACCAGTGGTAGAACTCATGAGGGCGGAGGCCTGAAGAAATGGGACCCTGACGTCCTGTTCAGTCTGTCCCCAGGGATGGATATGTACAAGAAAACCCACTTCTAAATGGGTTATCTCACATTCAACCTAAAAAAAAAAAAAAATTTCTATTTAACTGTTCTCCCAAAATACTGCATTTCATAATCTCTCAGTGAACTTTTTTTCCTTCCTCAAAGGAAGACAAATGAATTTTAAATTCAGCTTTCTATATAAAGGTGTATGTATGTATATGCAGAAAGGAAATTATTCTGCTAAAAGTACATAAAAGAAAGCTTATATCCAGAGCTATGTATGCCATCTTCTAGACCTTTAAATATCAATAATGACTTTCTAGTTCTATTGAAAAAGGTAGATTTGTAAGTGACATTTCTAAATAAATCTGTGTTCTTTTCTGACTTCATGAAAGTAATTTTTTAAACTTTAATCATTATAAATAGTTGTTTCCAGAACTTTGGTGTAAATCACCCATTGGTGTCTCTGGAAAGTAATTTGAAGGGCTGCCATTTTCATTTCCTCCACAAATAACACCAGTGAAGTAGAAGAGTCACTTCATCTTTGACTCTTTACTTTTTTCACCTCAAATTCCTCATCTTTAAACCAAAGGGTTAGGCAAAAGTTGATTTTGAGGTTGCCTCTCATTTTTACTATTTTAGAAATAAAAGCAAAGCCATAAATGTTTTCATAAGGACAGAAGGTGATGTTGTGATGTGCCCTCCCGGGTCCACTCCCTTATATTAAGTTGTGACTCCCAAAGCAATTTGTCTGTATTGTTTTATTATATGTCCATCCTGGGATATAATTATTTATATATGTGCCTTATTGTCCTTCCCAGATTGCAGGTCAAAATTGATGTAAAATTTGACTTTTCATGTAGTCTTGTCCACTATAAGCAGTCAGTGCACATGTCTTTCCTGGATGGCTGCCTCCTACGTAATGTTCTTGTATGGCTGATAGAAGCAGGAATCATTGATTTACTTTTAATATTCGGTACACCATTTCATTTAATCCTTCCTTTGCTAAACTCTCCTGAATATCTGTTCTAGCAGAGAGCTGTGCTAGGAGATATGAGGTTAGAGAGATCCTTCTATCCCTGGGACCTTCCAATCTAGTGGTTGGACATGAACAAAGCGACCGAGAGTCATCGGTGTTTGAGGACATGACCTTGACCCTGACATAATAGTCACTGTTTAAGAAATGACTATCGTGCTCATTGACTATAAATTCAATTTGTAGTATTACTTTTGTTATTTTAGGATCTCAGATAGTTGCATATAGCTCCCAAGGGATCTAGCTATCCTTACAGCTTCTAGGACCATGTACACTAGGGTTCCTGGAATCGAAATAACCTCGGACCATGTGGGAAGTGTAGGTTCTGCAGAGATTGAATCAGAAACTTGCATGGAGTCTTGCAATCTGTGTTTCAGCAAGTCCTTTGTATGGTTTTGATGGACCTTAAAGTGTGAGAACCACAGTCCCAGAATGTATGTAGAGATGGGGAGAACATGTTGGAGGAAGAGTGTGTAGCCATCAGATGCTGAAGACAGGGATAGACTGAAAGAGGAGGAATGTCATAGCCTATGCTACCACAGAGCTCCTAATACACAATTACATTTTCTCATATATGCTGAAAACACAGGCCTAGCCTGTGCTGGGTGGAACGGAGAGGTCTAAGACTTATTCAGGGATGGATTTGAGCCAAGTGTGTGTCTTGTATACTGTGTGGGTGTCAGGACAAAGCCCCATATCTGCTTCTAGCAAAGTCTGTGGAGCTTTAATAGATTGCCTCTGCACAGGTCTTTCCCCTGTACTTTTCATGAAGTTCGAGGCCATAGCCTCTCTGGTTTTTTTCAGCTGCTCAGTACTTTAAGTCATCATCTGTACAGAGACGTATATACACACACAGACACACAAGCATTCATCGAGGACAATGCTGTTTGGTATGCAGTTTTGTACCATGGGAAGACAGCTCTTATGAGTGAGGTACCACCTGTACTGGGCACTGCCCTGGCACCTTTACTCCCGATATCTAAATGAACTCTCACACGTTTCTTAAGCAGGAGTTGTTAACTCTACTAATGGTAAGTAAAGCTCTGTGGGTACCTGCAGCCTGTACCAGCTGGTCCTAGACTGATCCTACTGGTCTTTTCCCTACTTCCAGTTCTTGCCCATTTCTTAGCCAGAGGTTAGTGTCCTCTCTGTTTTCATGTATTTCCCACAGTTTGCTTTCTGTGACTTCTTTCCTCCCTTTAATATCTTTGAAGTTAATTTCATCTTTATGGTAAATGATATAAATTAAATCAGCAAAAAAAACACACTGTGTATTTTTCTCAGATTGCTAATCCTCCCTTATCAATGGAAGGATTATAGAAAATAACAAACAAAAGAAGACACACTCATTTCTAGTAGTAAGAATGCTGACAGCATAGTTATTAATAATAAAAACAAATGCAGCTGTAATGAAGTCACCTTACAGAATTGCTTGAAATACTTTATATACTTACTATAATATATGTGTACATATGTATATACATAGATATAATTTGTTAATTTCTAAACTAAACTGCATCCATTTTATTTTACCATAAAAAACTACCCCAAGTAAAACCTCAGATTATCACTCCAAGTTCAGTTGTGCGGTTAAGGAAGATTTTTAGGCAGCCACGTTTCTCGGGTGTGTGGCACTCACCGGGGTCAGTGCATAAGCTCAGCTTGTGCGTGGTTAGGGCCTCAGACTCTTCTCTCATTATTCGGACTCACATTTTCATGCATAGTTACTTTGATAGTTTCTGAATTGGTACATTTGTACTGGAACCACAGTCCCTGTTTATAGAAGTGACTTTGTAGTGCAATTCTCCTCCTGCTGTTACTATTCACAATCACTCTGTGATCTGAAGCTGCCCAATCAGGGCCTTGGGGGCCCCCAGAAAGCCATCTTTGACCAACAGGGATGAATAATTTGGATTTGGACCCCAAATAAGACTTCAGTTATATTAGCGGAGGCAGAAATCTATCTGAAATTTATACCTTCTATAAAAATTGTCCCTTTTAGAAACCCAGTTCTCAGTGAGAATTAACCGTTTTCAGAATGAGCAAGAGCAATGGTCTATAGGGGATTCGAAAAGCAATTTCTGTGCAGCTTTCCCAACACTAAATAGCTTTAGTGAAAACAGCATTGCTTTTATTCACTTTCTTTAAATATGCAGGTTATTAGTATATTTTCAAATTAATAGTTTGGAAATGTTCCTCCCCTTCTAACTATGCCTCACTAGTACATCTCTACCTGCAAGAGTGACTTGATGCATTCATTTTCCAACAATGAAAGTGTCATTTAGAAAGCCATTAAAACATAACCTTAAAATTAACATCATGACCCTATAAGGAAACATTAAATGAGTTCAAAAGCAATGGTCTTGAAAAGGAAAGGTCTGCCTTTAGAGTACAAGCTTTACAAAAAAAAAAAAAAGGGAAATAAAGGAAAAAAGAGTCACTAATGAATAATTACTTTAATGAGCCTCTGGTCTCAGAGCTGCTCACATTCACTTGCATTAATGCTGTGAAATGTTGGATGGTGTGAGCACATTAAAATATTCATTTTAGTGCTCTTTTGTTCAACAAAGCTAAGGCATATCCCAAACTCCTCCAAGAGGTACCTTTTTGGCCTTGACCTTGTCATCAAAATGCTAATGCTGTCCAGGGAATCATTCGTGCCTCTGCCTGAAGGAGCTTCATGAAACAGTGATAAGACCATGGGTCTACTTCAAACCCTCCAGCATCTCAGCACCCTCACCTAAGCTCCCACTGCACAGGGCTTCTTTCTATAGAAGACATTTGAGCAAAGCAGTTAATAAAGAAGGCCCTAGTGTGTGATGCTTAGTACAAATATTACTTTTGCAGTCTGGGACAAATTACATAGCTTTCCTACGCCTCTGAGTCTCTGTATGTTAAATGAGCAAAAGCACAGTGCTGTTTGTTATAAGGCAATGCTTTGAGGGGTGAAAGAAATGACCTAGGCAAAAATGCTTGGCACAATGTCATCCCTTATAAAAAGGAAAAGAGGTAACCACTACTAGGTTATAAACGATATTCTTTTCAGCTTGCCTCTCCAAGGTTCACCACGGACTGGCCCCATTTACGAAGGTCGTTTCTTTCAATCTTTTGTCACTTCCTTTGTGCCTGGCCCAGGGGAGTCTTAATAGTGGAATACGTCCAAAATATCCCAGAGAGTTTGTTGAACGCAGATTGCTGGGTCCCATCTCAGACATTCCATGTCATTTGAAATGGGGAAGAGACTCAGTTTACCTTTCCAGCAAGTTCACCAATGATGTTGATACTGCTGGATAATAGACCACACTTTGAGAATCATCGGTCTAGTCCGCTCTTTCTAGAAATGCCACTCTTCCCTCTGTCACGTGGAAAGTTGACACCCATGCCCTTCTCATAGGGGTTTCACACCAAACCTTTGCTCATTCCTTCAGCAAAGACTAGATGTGCTGTGCTTGGTGCTTTTTCTGCTGTTAGTTCCTTCCCTCCTGTAGCCCTTCCCTCGTTGCATGTTGATCAGCCCACACATACTCTTCAAGTGTAGAGATCGTGTCATAGTCATCCTTGTAATATTAGGCTCACCCGTGCTGCTTGGCATCGGTAGCTGCTAGATAAACTGTTTCGTTAAATGGGCATCTCAGTCATCTGCTCGTGTCGTGTGTTTATTCTGTTGGCTTTGTAAGAGTAATAATATCATTCTTCAGAAATGCTGTTACTTGCTGACTCCAGTACTAGTTCTGTTGATCAGGACCTCGTGTTAGTTGTTTTTTAAGTCACAAAACCTTCCCTAATGTCTAGAATGGGCACTCCTAACTCAGAGGTTTGTTTCCCTCCATTTGACTGCATTTCTTAGGGCCGCAACTATGCCGTATTGACCTCAGTGTCCCCAGAACCTTGTAAAGCGGCTGGAATGTAGGGAGACTCCTGGAGAATATGTATGGAAAGAGGGAATGTGAAAGCCTACTCCAGGCAGGGCAGCCCAGTCTGGGAGGTTGAGCGAATTTATTGCTCGTTTCTGCAACTCTCCAGACCCTTCCTGAGAACTTTTCCCAAGTATCTTCCAGAATCTCAATTTCTGTGTATTCTACATGCTGTTACATAGAGGATTGCAGTTAGAAAGCATCCACTGTGACCCAAGTAAGATAGAATGAAACCCTAAAATACGCAACAGTGTGAAAGTGAGTTAGAAAGGTGGGTTGGAAGAGGAAGAGTAGTGGAAACCAATCTCTAAATGAACCCATTAAGAATATTGGGCCCCAGACTCCGGATTCAAAGTGCCCTGTGTTTGAATCACAGCTTTTCCTCATGTCTTGCGTTTAAGCTTTGTAAGCCTTGGTTTCCTTAGCTGTACAATGGGAATGATCAGTTACTGTGGGGAGTAAACGGGATGATTATGTAAGAATACTTCGCACAGGGCTTAGAGTAAGGAACTGTGTGGCATTTGGCACTCTCTGGGGAGTGTGATAAACTGTCAGTTTTCAAAGGACTCCTGCTGGGCTGTGCACACAGAAGGCCTGTGATTTCCTTCTTTCTCCACAAAGAAATGTGGCATTATTTAGAAGGAAAAGTCAAAGAAACGTTTGATTATATGTTGTCTAGCCTTCTTCACCAGCGCGGTAACCCAGTGCGTGCTAATGTGGTTGCAGTTCGTGAAAGGTAGTGGTAAGGGATGAAGTGCTTGGCCGAGATTTGTATTTTGTAACTGCAGAGCCGTTGAGGTTCCCACACTGCACCAGAAGTTAAGAATGAAAAGAAAGGTCCTGGACCTTAGACTGCTGTTGCATGTAGGAATATGTGGACATCATGGTGTATTGCTATGGGCATTTGTCTTTTAGGGCTTAAACAGTGAACTCAATTGGAAGACCTGGGTACAACTAATATTTGAGTTTTTGGAACCTGAGGCACGAACTGTAAACCCAAGTAAAGAATGACATAGATATTCTAATGGGTTTATATAGATAGAAACCTAGATCGATCACTCGTGTGTGTGTGTGTGTGTGTGTGTGTGTGTGTGTGTGTATGTGTGTTTTGCAGGTGGTGCTGCTACTGAAGAGATTTCCTAAGGATCTTAGTTTGCACAGACAGAAGTCATAGCATCCAGCAATATCGTGCTGACTGTATGTCAGGCTTAGTCCTAAGTGGTCCTGCAAGCATGAAGCCCTTGCAGTCCCCAGAACAACAGCGCGGCAGGTGCCGTGATGATTCTGAATGTATGGATGATGTAACCGAGGCACAGAGAAGTTGGGTCATTCACTGGATCTCAGGTGAACCCAAGGCATTTGGTTTGTAAGTCCCTGTTCCCGAACCTAATGCCATTGTCAGTTTCCGATCTGGAAAGCTCTGCCAACATCGCCCAGTTGAGCTGGGGGACCACACCCGGGACCTGTTTGTCTCCAGCAATACTCTGACTCCGCTCTCTTACTGAGAGTTGACAGCGATTCAATACATCCTCTCTGTGGCGAGTGTTATTCCCACCTTCCGTGGGATGCCCACACATTTCACACGTCCAAGTGCTGGTCCCCTCCTCCTGTTTGCTCAGACAAGTAGATTTGTCACTGGAAACGATCTTTTAATTGTTTCCTTTCCTCTGGCTTCTTTCCAGGGCTTTGTAGCAAATGTTAAATGCTGTTTAAAAAAATGTTTTTTCTTCTGGTGGAATAGGTTAGCCTGCATGTTGGTTAACTGCTACAGTTTGAACTGCCAACTTGGTAACTGACAGCTGGTAATTAAGCATAACTTGAACTCTGACCATGTCTCGATGTAGTTTTGTAGCCTGTCACCAAATTGCTGTTGAATATTTTCTGAGAAAATGGCTTCTAATGAAAGGCTTCCTGGTTTAGCAATATTTCATCCTGGTTAGGTGAAAAAAACCTGTGATGGATCGAAGAAGACCCAGACACTCTTGTTCCATATTCCATTTTTATTTCTTCTTGAGGATGTAGCTTCTAGAGAATGTTTTCATTTCTTACTTTTCTGGGATATGCAGAAACTCAAATCAGAGAATAAAGGGTGAAGGAATGGCATTGACTGAAATATTTAATCCATGTCGAGAGGCGGGATGATTTCCTGATGGTCGAATAAAGAGATGAGGCTCCTACCAGTCCAGTGTCGACACTTCCCATGAAGGACCTGTGTCCTGAGAGCACTGACAGACATGACTCTGACTTGGGGACTTATCTTAGAAACCATGGGTGCTTCTGACCACAGTGCTTCGTACCGTATACTGCAGGGAGTGCTTATGAGTCAGTCAGCTGTTTCCCTAGAGGACCCGCACTTTATTTACATGGATACTCCAGAGAGCACTGATCAAAAGCACTGGAGATTCTGAACCAGCAGAGAAATAAAAAGAGGGTGCCATGAGACTCAGCGATGACTCCATTTACTAATATAATGGCTATTTGTAAATAGAGACAGAAAAACATACTTTGGTAGACGCAGCAGAATTGGGAACACCACAAAAATGCCTTGGGAGGAGGAAGTGGAATCAAAGTCCTCTCTTTTAAAAATGTTATCTTAGTGTTTTGCTGTTACGGGTTGCTGCTTTTTTGCATATTATTTTATTTTGTAAGGGAAGGTGCGGGCTGGAAGGAAGATGAGTAGAAGCAGGGAGGAAGAGAGAGGAGGAGGAGGAGGAGGAGGAGGAGGAAGCATTTCATTCTTTTTATTTACTTGTTCATCTTGGTGGTTTCCCTGGCCATGGACCTTGGGGTGCACCCAGCCTGCACCCAGGGCGTACTCGACAACTGGGCCACAAAGGCACGGCGCATTTTCAGCGATGTGACCTTTAGAAGTAGGCTGGAACACTGCCACAGCTTGGCGCAGTTTCGTGAATACGCACACCTGCGTCACCACCACCCGGATTTCACGCTGACCCAGCATCCCAGAGGCTTCCTCCCAAAGGGAGCCCCTAGTTTTCTCTCTGTCACCGCACAGACAGCTTGGAGCGAACCTTTGAAGCTGTATGATCTAGAAGAGCAGAGTAGCATTTGTGCAGCTCGTGAGAAGTTGGGGTGGGGGGTCAGTGGGAGACAGACAGACTGGGTTACCGCTGAGCAGTTTTCCCTGTACGTCCGCTAGAGCAGGTTGAGTGATTAAGTCCTTCCTCCCTCCCTAAGAAGAGCTGAGAGGCCAGGCCCGTTAGGCTCACAGAACACTCTCCGCGCGGGAATGTCAGGAGTCGGGGGAGAAAGACGAGGTCCTGGCGCCCCTGCGTTATGCGCGGTCCCTGGAGAGCAGCCACTGGTGTAACGAGATGCACAGTATCACGGGACTGACATGACGCCTCTTCCGGGAGTATGTCTTTCTTCCTCAACACTTTGGGGGCAAATATTATTTTAATAGGAACATAAATATGGAGATATTTATGGAACAGAATAAAAAATTCACATGAATTTTTAAAACAAAACATAATACTTTAAAGCTCTTTCAGACTTTCTCTGGGCTGCTTTGGGCTAAACCCCCAAGGCCCCCAGGGGTGTATGTTCATTCCTCTCTGCCTACGGTAACTTCAGTGGAAAAAGCTGGAAGCTCTCCGAGGACACTGAGCGTGTCGCATGAAACCTTTATTAAAGCGCCAGTATAACCTGCAGTGTTAGCAGAGAGAAAAGCAAGGGAGAGCGGATTTTAGAAGGGGAGAGAGCCCGTCATTTGACAGACATGTGGCTGTGCCAAGGGATAAACTGACCAGTGAGCAGAGAGGGGAGGAGAATGAGGTGGGGCCAGAAAGGAAAGAGATGGGGAGAGGCTGAGATAGCAAGGACGGGGCCGGGTTGAAGGTCAGTGCTGAGGTAGGCACAGGCATCCTTGCCCGCCTCCTGCGTTTGTGATCGTGGATCAGGCCACACCGCCTGGCTCAGCTCTGTCAGGGATGCTCCCACGGTGAGGCTTGTCTGCAATGGGATTTTGTTTACAGAGAAATGGTGCTCAGTCCACTTCCTTGGGATTCCGTGTCTGCCTGGTGATCATATGTGAACACTCCATGGAATGGAATGGGATGGAACAATATGTATTGGAATGGATTGGAATGCAATGGAACTGATTGGAATTGAATGAAATGGATTGGACTACAGTTGACTGGAATGAATTGGAAAGGAATGGGTGGATTGGAATGGAATGGAATGGAATGGATTGGAATTGATTGGAATGGATCGAAATTGAATGTAAATGATAGAATTCCCATCCTGTCAAGCAGACCTTGCTGCCAGAAACTGAAACTCAAACACAACAAGTCCTAGAATCATGTTTCATTCAAAGTCATTTTGCTTTAACCTGAAGTCTCTGAATCCACACCTACAACGTTCAAGACTTGATATATCACTTAGTCTATGGTAAAAAGTTTTAGTATATATCATTTTGCTGAAAATCGCAGTTTCCAGGAATTCATCAAGAATATTAAGACTTATTGTACCTGGGCAGAAAGAAAAATCTATGGCCATCAGGTTTTAATTATTGAAGGTGCAGGGGATGGTAGTAAACTCGAGGGCGAGGGCCTTGTTTCAAGCTCTCAAGACGAAAAACACAACAGCACGGACCTCTGGCCAGCACAGATGTTCAGCCGACTTTGGTTTGCGTTTCACTTTCCTGTCCCTTCCATCTCCAGTAGACTGAACTTTCTCCCTGCTCTTTAAACATAGCTGTTGTCTCAATTCTCTTAATACTTCATAGAAGATGTGTTATCATTCACATTTTTGTAAGAGAAAGAAAAACCAAGACCCACAAATTAAGTAAATTTCCTAAGGCCATGAAACCAGTAAAACTTAAGGCTGCATTTGAACCAAATCTCTTTTATTTATTTATGTTTTAATTTTAGAAGTTTTTCTTTGTGACGTCTACTTCAGGGCATCCAAAACCTCTAAAGAATGTTCACTACGGAACGCAGATGAAGAAAGCCGTGATCCTCCACAGATACACGGTTTGCAGAGGATTTATCTGTAGAATGGTTATCAAAAATAATAGTTCTATTTAACAAAATCCTGACAACTTCGCTGTTTTAAATAACATGTTTCACAAAAAATAATAACAGCAAAGCTGGGACTCTTGAAAGTCAAGAATAGAAATGGTTATTGATTTAGAAAAAAAATAATTGCTCTAATAGCAGAAACATTTAAATGGGAAGCTTAAAAAGAAACTGTCAGTTGACATGGTCAGAGTCTCATTAACAGCCAAGATATTGGACAGTTGTCCCACTAACTTATCTTGGTGCCATCACTTTATATAATGAATTTTTATTTTTATTTTTTTGGCAAGTGTATATAACATCCAGTAAAACATTTGAAAGGAGAAAAGGTAAAAACGAGCGGAGGTGAATGACTTCTCTAACGAGGTGATTGTTCCTAACTTGCATTATTAACGGTAGGTTTTCACAACGTGCCCGTGTTACATCCTCGTCCTTGTTTCCTTCTCATGAGAGAGAGCGTGGTCATGAATGCGATTTCTTTCCACGGCGGAGAGCTGGGGAAATGTCTGGTAAAGGAGAGCGGAACTGAGCCTGGCCTGGCTCCTTCTGCCTGTTTCCTTTCTGTAAAAGTTAGGGACCTACCTCTCTTCAGCTTTCTCTCTGACCCACTTCCCTGCTGTTTTGTTGGACACACACAGATTTCGTTGGCTAGAACCATCACCATCTTGGCGAAAGAAATTAGTGTCTGCTCAGTACCTGTTTCCTCTCGATGTTAAGCTTTGGGTAGCTGGATTTTAAGCATCATGGTATATAGCTGGTAGAGCCACAGAAGCCTCCTTAATGACTTTAAAACACCCACACAAAAAATTGCTTCTCTTCAGGATGTGCAGTCACAGAGGAAACATTGTTGTAGCCTCAGACGTGTGAACGATTCTGTTGTTAACGATGGTATATTAAGCCGGTAGCCTTATTCATTAATACAAAATACAGCAGAGTGCAGTTTCAAGTGTGTGCAGTGAATTGCATGTGCAGTACCCATTATTGTCATCAGAACCGTGCTAAGGGAATTGAGCTAAAACTGTTTAGAGTCCCCCCTTAATAGTTGCCTGTAATTGTTTCAGAATTGGTTTTCTGGGGTTTAGAGCTCAGTTTTTATTATTGTTGTTATTTATTAATCTCATTCTATGACTGTTATAAGTGATCCTGCTTTTGCTAACACTTTCAATACGGTTTTATTTCATCAAATATTTTTACGGCTGCACTTTCACTTTTAAGTGAATTGAACTCTTATACATTTAAAAATTATGAACAGAATTCTTTACATTTGGCATAGATTTATAGGTCCGTGGAGAGAAATTGTTTGCCCATAAACGGAAAAATATTGTTCTATCTCATTTATCAAATATCTTTCCTTTAAAAAAAACACCATATTCTTTGTTTTTAAAAGATGAAGAAACAAATGATTCCTCTGTTGGTATTTCTGGTGGAAGCATGCAGTGGACTTGGTTTTTTATCCTGTTATTGAGAATAGTAGAAACAGAAAGGTAGAGAGTGAATATAATTTCCAGTTACGTGTTAGTTAGCACATAAGGATTTCCACTTTTAATAGACAGATAATAAAGTAGCTTCTAACTTGTTATCCCACCCCACTAATATATCACACATCTAAACCCTATATTTGGACAACAACTAAACCCTATATTTAAACAGAGAGGTTGATTCTGCTCTAGCTGTGTTGATTATTTATATTTTGTGTAAAAAAAATACAAACAACTTGCCATTAAACCAGTACTTACTAAATTAATTCCTGTATATATCCCTTTAAGTACTGCCCATATCTGCATGTCATTGCAACTCCACTAATGGTTTTATCTCATTCCTCCTCACGCTGGTCCAACAAATCACAGATGACTGGTAGTGCTCCAGTCCCCAGCCCTGGTGCTCTTGACACTGAGTCCCACCAGCGACCCAGTCTCCAGGCCCTCCCAGGCACTGATGCCGAAAGTGTGGATGAGAAGGAATAGAGGTGCCACGGGCTGGTTTATTGATGCTGGTTGTGAATAAACTAATAGAAGTAACAGAAACCTCTTGGGACTACAGCCCTGTCAAGTCGTTTTCTTTCTCTTTTTGCCTATACTTATTTATACTTACACTTCTCTCCATACCAGAGATGGAGTTAATTTGATCACGTCATTGTCCCTCAATTGCTTCTTCATTTCCACGCCGCTTGTCTTCATTGTAGTGGCATTAGAATGGCGAAGGGGTCCTGTTAGTAAGATGGCCAAGAGCAGTTCACGCTGAGTGCAGCCTCAGAGGGTCCTTCTTCATGTGATCAGATTCCAGATGCACTGTTGGTGCCCTCCAATCTCAGGGTGGGCAGATGTTCCCTTCTTTTTATTATGTCTTTCATTGCAGGATGCTGAACTTTTACGATTCTCTAAATTCTCCAACTATATTAGTCTTCTTGGACTGCTCTTACAAAATGCCATAGAATGAGTAGGATAAACATGCAGATTTTACATTCAAGAATTTCCCCAGGTTTCTGAGACATTCCATTACTGAGAAACTTGGAGAGTTTTAGGTGGGGCTATACTGCAGACCGTAATCTAGTTTGGAATGTATCTGGGAGGGGAGATGGGGAAGATCTGAAGGTCCTACTCATTCTTGCTTTCCTTTCTGAGCTGTGATTTATAGTCGTGAGGAGTATGTATCTGTTTCTCTATGCGAGCTGTACCGGCTCCTGGCTTGTTAGCTTTAATTGGTGGATCTGTGATCATTTAGGCTATTAACAGAAACTAGTCATGTGTTTTCAAAGAAACTGGTATAAATTAGAATCTTTCATTAAAGACCAATCAGCCATTTTCACATTTCAAAATTTAAAGCCATTGCTTTCTTGATGGGGTAGCAAACTGACCAGAAAATTCATCTAATCCCTTCTCTAAGGGGAAGAGTCAAGAAAATAAAAATCTATCTGTATTAACACTTTAAAATATTTATACTATCAATTCTGGCATAACTGGTTTCAAGAGTAAGATTATAAAGTGATTTAGCCAATGTTGCTTGAAAGTTAGGCGTAGGGAAGCAGCCAGCAGAGTCAACCTCATTATTGTCTGTTCTGATTGCTAATATTTGCTTTCAGAGATTTAGAAAGGAACCAAAGAAATATTTACCAAATAAGGAATCAAGGAGGCATCTAGCCCTGGGTAAAACGGCAGATATAGCAGTTAAAATAAAATGGGAAAAGATCATGAATGCTGTTAAAAATTAACACAGAATAGAGTTTTTAAGGAAGTGAAACGACGCAAGTCTGGAGTGATGAGCAGAGAATTCAGTGACCCTCTGGAAATGACCAGCATTTCACTTTGTAAAAGGCAGCATGGCTGGTTGCAAGAATCTTCAAGGAGTGCATGATGCAGTTACTCCTCTGCTGGGTGTTTACCCTGGAAACACAGCGGCACTAATACGCAGAGATCTGTGCACCACCATGTTTGTGCAGCATTATTCACAGCAGGTAGGGGCTGGAGACAACAGTACGCACGTGGTTAGATGAGGGATTAAAGAAGATGAAGTCTGTATACACGATGGACTACTACTCGGCTATCAAAAAGGTAAAATCTTGTCATTTGCAGAAACTTGGATGAACCTAGAGGGAATTATGCTTAGTGAGATAAACCAAAAGGAAAAACATGTTGTGTAATATAACTCATATGTGGTATATAGATGCCCCTAGCAAACAAATGGGCTAAATCAAGCAATAGATTTTTATTCAGAAAAGGCAAATTGGTGGTTAAAGGAAGAGAAAGGGGGTGGGTGGGCGGGCATATTGGTAAGACTGATTAATTGTACAGTGAAGGAAAAGTGGAAATAGTGGTACATTTAATGAATTTTATACAGATCTGGATTTACTATGACATATCCCTTAAACCTCTGTAATGTTAGGATGAAATGTTCCTTCCGTAAAATTAATTAAGAAATAGAAGTAGTGGTCCAGTATCTTAGATTTTGAATGTAGTCTCCTGCTTAGAAACTCTGATCTTAGGCGAGGCATTGAATGTCATTGTTCTTGCATGGTTTTTGAGAAGTTCAGATGAGAGTATATCTGTGGCAGAGTTCTGAATATTGTGAGCAGTTCCTTGATGTACTTGTGGAAGGTCTGGTTCAGATTTCCTCCTCTTGTTCTAGTGCCTGAGGGAGGTAGCGCTAATGTCTGGCAAGCTCTAGCCAGAAAAGATTCAGATGCAACAATTTAGGTCATTTTGACGCAGCAATACAGCAGTATCAACTGAGTGGCGTTCTTCCACAGGTCTTGTCCAGTAACTGACTTGTGTGGCCATGTTTTAGTGATCTGCTTTGCACATTTCTTTCTTTCTTTCTTTAAAGGAAAGGCACAGGCAGGAATGAAGACAACAAAAGCAGTTAGGAAGAGAGAAGAAGAAGAAGCACTTTATTTATTTTTATTTTGTTGTTCACACTGGTCACTCTCCCCAGTGCCGTGTCTTGAACCTGGGACCTTGGGATGTATGTGGGACTATTTGTAGTATGTACTAGATCATTAAGCCATCAGGGTGCACCCTGCAGATTTCTTTTAATTTCATTATTCTGTTTTATACAGTTTGCCCTTAAGTGTTGAGCTTTTCTCAACTGATAAACAGAGAAAAGCAATGAGAATTCAAATGGATAATTTTCCTATATTATAGTTGCTTTGAAAAAAATGTTTTTACGAAGTGCTTTTGTCTGTGAAGATCTCTCTTCTAATGACCTATACACTCTGAAATCGTATGATACACACATTTATGAGTGGGGCATATAACC
This sequence comes from Solenodon paradoxus, assembly GCA_004363575.1. Lineage (NCBI taxonomy): Eukaryota > Metazoa > Chordata > Mammalia > Eulipotyphla > Solenodontidae > Solenodon > Solenodon paradoxus. The sequence continues at coordinate 87,950 of RJWH01004127.1, read as the reverse complement.
AGTTGTCAAAAAGAGCTTAGGGCCTGTAGCTCTACACTTCAAGAACTTTATTAACGTCTCGACATATCTCCTCCTTTTTTACTAATGCAATGATCTTGGTAAAATAAATAATAGGAAGCATTCTGACATATAGAGTTTTATATGATAAATATTTTTCTCTGAGAATGTCAATCACCAGTTAATGACTGTGTGCTAAAAAAAGTCATTGTACTATGTATAATTCATACATATGTAATATATCACTTAGTTAATCTGCCTGAAAAAATGAGTATACACAAAATATATGAATATTAAAAACAATGATTTGGCACAAGGGAAATGTAAGTAAGACTGAAAAGTGAAATCTGGGATTGTAATGAGCCCAGATATGCAATTACTTCCTTTCATGATAGTTGGTTCTGAATGGCTATTACTGGTTAGAGAGGAAGATGCTAGCCACTTTAACATACATTTAATTCTAACACTGCCATCCTAATTCTTACTCTTTGTTTTCTGCAGGTGATGATAGCTATTTTTATAGACGTCAAGCAACCTGTCTCAACTTTCTCAGTTAAAAAAGTGGCAAAATTCTAATTTGAACTTAATCTTAATTCCAGGGATGATAACTCTGCATATACAATATCTGCTTGCTATTAACTGATGTATTATTTGCCTTCTTAACTCCTATGCTAACAGCAGCACTCACAACCGTGTTTCCCTTAGGTATCTTTACATTCTTAGAAGCTGAGTCAATATTTTATATTAATAGTTTCTCCAATTTTGTCTGAGGCTTACATCATGCTGTATCATAATTAGCTGGAATATGTTTAGGAGCCCTTTTTTTTTTAATTAAAAATGACCCTATTTATAGACTCTTGAGTGGAGGGAATGCTCTTTGCCTGGTGACATAATTTCTCTAGGGTATTCTAAATCAGAATGACTCCATCTTTATATTATTTTTTATTATTATAATAATAGTATTGTCATTAAAGAAATATTACATCATAACATTGTATACGTTTAAGGTGTGCATATCATATGGCAGTATCTGTACTTACTACATTGAATTCACTACCAAAAATCCACTCCTGTCCTCCATCATATAACTGACCCCTTCTACCCAATTTTCCCACCCACCTTGCTCTTCCCTTCTGTGGGATAACTATTATGGCTAATGGGTAGAGTGACACCATAGAAAAGAAGCATGTATATGGGGAAAGGGAAGTCGTTGAAAATGCTCCTAGAAGCTTAATAAATATTAAAGACAAACACTTAAATTTACCCCATAGATTCCTTTCCACAACACTATCAATAACCAAAATTGTCGAGGGCATGGGACAGAACCTGGATATAGATTTTGACCCTTTATCCCTTCCCATTACTTTGGAACATCTCATCTGCCTGTTTTCTGCCTCCTTCAGTGTCTATGTAACACAGTTTGTAGATTTTCCATTCAGTTGATTCAAGCTGATTTGGAATTTGTATCAACTAGATTTTACCCGTGTGGAAATGTGATCAGGAGGGAAGGGAGACCACACATTGCAATTTGCTTCACGCATACACAGCTCTATTTTTATTGTATATCAGTCAATGGAAATTAATTGCTAATTATCCAAACATTTCTATGATAATATTTCAAGCACTCTCATAGCAGATGTGGCCTAAACTATATTTGGAAGAGAGTAGATGGTATTATCTTTCTGGATGGGAATGATTGCGTAAGGCTTTAAAATTTGTTTGTGCCATTTTTTATTTTAGAAAGAAAAAAGGCTATCATTCGTTTGTAACATTTGTTAAATATTCATTCTGACCAGAGTAATTATGCACTGACTGTATTAACAAACATATAACTCTCAACTCAAGGAAGTTGGGAAATGAAATTGAACAGGTTGCAGATAATGCATCCAGTTAGATGCTGGTACAGACGTATAGATTGTTCAAATCACCATCACCACGTTGCATTTGCCGTCATTGACAATGACAGACTTCTCTTATTTGGGGACTCTCGTGCTGAATTATTCTTTTTCATTGCCTCAGATGTCTGTCCTTCAGTGTCTGAACATTGCTTTTTCATTTTCCCTTTATGAATGCTAATAATATACTGGATAGAGCACTGGCTATTTTTAGTAATTCAGCATTTCCTTATATTTATACTCTGAAGAAACTTGAGAGAGTTTAGCTCTGATTAAAACAGACAATTTTCTCTTTTTTAAAAAAGAATAATGTGGGACTGATACATAGTGAGGACAAAAGGAATTTGATGGGCATAGTGTCAAAGCTTAATCGTGTCAATAATTATTTGTATATTAGTGCCAAGTTTTTAATGAGGAGCAGTCATTTGTGTGTAATCATGATCCATGACAAGTACTTAAAATATCTTCATGAAGTCACAAAGTCTGGAGCGAAATAAAGCAGTTCCAATATTGCCTATAGGTCCTTACCTAGGAACACATCTGAAATCCATGAGGAAAGAGAGTATTTTAAAAAATGAGGTGCACCCTGGTGGCTCAGATGTTAATCCCATTCCTGGGGCACAGTCCACGCGTAGACTCAGGACCTGAGTTTGTGACCTGGGGCCAGGAGGGAACAACTAAAATGAATAAAATAAATAAAATGCTTCTTATTCCTCTCTCTTCCTTCCTGACTGATAAGAAAGAAAGAAGGAAGAGAGGGACAGAAGGACAAAGGGAGGTTGGGAAGGAGGGAAGGATGGATGGAGAGAGGAAGGGAAGGAGAGAAGGAGGGAGGAAGTTCTAAGAATGTTACTATGCATACAGGAGCATGTGTTTATATACAATGATTTTTAATACATTCCAAGCATATTAGGGCCTCTTTGAGGCCCTTTCTTCCCTTTCCACTTTTGCATATTTTAAGTCATTAGAACAGATCGCCGACCATCTTGAGAACTGTTACTCTATTTTCCGGCCACTTTCTGAGTGGCTTGCTCTTAACTTTCCTCCAGATTTTTAAGGTAGCAAACGAGTGGTTGAGGCTGCACTAAGCCTCACAGAGGGGGAGTGGACGAGCTCTGAGGAGCCCTGAAGCTTCTGTGGAAGAGCTGAGTCCAGCAGCGGTCCAGTTACCGTTTTCCTTCTACAACACGCGCCGTCGTATGTCCACTCGCGCCGTCGTATGTCCACTCGCGCCGTCGTATGTCCACTCTCGCCTACGGCTGCAGCCCAGAAACTTTCACCTATTGGAAGTGGCCGCCGCAGCAGTGCTCGTGCTGCAGTGGCTCAGTTCCATTAACTGCATCAAGTAGCCGCAAGCTGCGAATCAGGGCCCTCAGATGAGGATAGTCCTGTTGTGCTTCCAGGCATCGGAATGAAGCTTTATTTACTGATGAGCACAAGGACGCTTAGACATGACTGTGGCTATGTGTCATTGAGACAGTAGCTGCAAAATGGCTTGCTTGACAGTGATGTGCAGACAAAAACACAATTTATGGATTTTTTAAATTGTGTTTGCCTTTACCTAGAGTTCAAAATTAGCAGTAGTGGGGGGAATCATTAAAGGGTTTTCTGTGCTTTCCCACTGTTTGGTGGAAGGGTTGTGTTTTATCATCTTTATTATAATTTCATTGAGTCTGATTTTCCCTCTCTGAACGATGTTTTCTGGAGCTTGAAGTCGGTATCATATATTGTGAGATTAGAAGGAAGACACACACACACACACACACACACACACACACACAATGTATGTATATATGCATGTATATGCATATAGATTTAATCTCTTCTTTGCGTATCTCAAAAGTGCATTCTTTCCTGTATGAATATTCACTGAGGGAAGAAAAGCCCAGCAGCCCCACCAGCCCCACCAGCCACGAAGCTGTTGCTGGTAGCAGATTTTGAGTAGGCCTCCTCCACTGAATTGAAGACTGGAGACTTGCTGACATTTTGGGAATAGTTTTTCAAACCAAATGGCAGCTGATGGGAGATTTATATCTTGCCGGAATGACTTGTACAACTGATGCTAACTCAGCCCATTCTCACGCAGCCCTCCGAGGGCGCTGACCAGCGTGCTTGCAGCAGAACTACGGGCACCGTGCACGCCCAGCACGCTCACATTCACACACACTTCGCTTTGCCTGCCTTTCGTGTTAGCCACCTTTGTGGATTGCTGGAAGGCTGGTCCACTGGCTTATTTGGAAAAAGAGCAGTGGCCCTGGAGACGTCATGACATCTCCCAACTTTGGACCAATGGCACTGCTCCCTCTGCCTGGTGGCTCATCAAGGCAGCTGTGCTGTATTCACATTGAAATGAAGGGAGTTTTTTAAAACCCAAGCAGCTGTATTATTCATACTTAAAATAAAAAAAGCTTAGTTTCCCCAAATGGGTGTGACGTAAACATCTCATTAAATATTTTTAATTTGAGAAAAAAAAATGGAAATGGCAGTGACTACGCGGATGGGGCACTAGCTCTTGTGGGAAGCCGGCTCTACGCTGTGGCTGCGTGAGGACATGGGGAGCGAGTCCTCTCCCAACAGGCATGCGTCCCAGCCATCATGTCCAAGCTACAGGTGTCAAGAGATTCAGAAACCCGTGGGCACGTGCCAGCTGCTTGAGACCTTTGAATTAGGTGAACTGCTGTCTCAGAAGGAAACCGGAGTTCTGTGTTCAGGTCCTTTCACTTTTTTTTATTATTTAAGGAAAGGAGTAGGCAGTAATGAAGCAGATAGGCAGGCACAAAGAGAAGGGAGGAATAACCATTTTATCTGATTGTATTTAGTCGTTCATCTGGGTTGTTCCCCCATCTCCAGTCCCTGAGTCTCACTCAAACTTGGGTTCTTGGGCTGGATAGGGACTGTGCCCGGTGGCCTTACCTCTTTGGCCTCCAGGCACGCCCCCCTCTTCATTTCCTCATTGTGATTTCTAATTAGCTACACCTGAAAAGGGTAGAAAGTTTTTTGTTTTTTTTGTTTTTTTTTCTCTTCAATTCCTTTTTTGGCTTTTCTCCTCAGTTGCTGGGGGGTCGTATGATGTGCTCACCATGCTTTCTTAAACAGGTAACCCCTTCCAGGAGGTTGACTCAGATTCCGTAAACCAGGAATTCCAGGGGATACATTAGCATCTCATCTCTCTCCCTCCAGCTTTGCGGGCAAAGTGCTTGCTGGCCCCCACCCTCATCTGCTGTTAAAGAAAGATGGTGGAGACGTTTGCTCTTCATGAAGGAGCAGCTCATGGCAGCCCTTGTTAGTTGAGAAAGCATTGTCACTTAGGGTCTGCATGCTTTTTCTAGGGCTGCCATACACACTATCACAAGCTCAGTGGACGGAAACAACACACATTTACTATCTCTGGTTCTGTCAGTTCCAAGTCTAAAATGAGTCTTTTGGAGCTAAGAGCGGAGTGTTACCAGGGCTGCTTTCTGCTGGGACTTGACGGGAGAATCTGTACCTTGTTTCTTCAGCTCCTGGTATCAAGGGCATTCTTGGCCTCTTGACCACATCAGTCCCATCTCTGCTTCCACCACACCACCTTCCCCTCCTCTCTAGACTTTTCCTTGGCCTCTGTCTTGTAAGGATCCTTGTGATATTGAGCTCACCTGGATAATCTGTGATAATCCCCTCCATCACAAAGCCTTAGCTTAATCACACTTGCCAAATGTCCTTCCCTTTGTAAGGGGGCAGATTCCTGGGGGTTCGGACATGGGCATCTTCGGGGTCTTTGTTCAGTCTACCATAGGGTGTGAACTTCGGAGGAAGCTGGATTTGAATCTGGATTGGAACCTAATATTGCCAATTGCTGCCTCCTAAGGTTAATCCTTAGGAACATTTTTAACCCTGCTTCTCATCTATAAAAGGGGAAAATACTACTGATTCCACATAATATCTGAAAACAAATACTCATGATAAGTGTTCCAGGTTTTCCATCCCCATTCAGCATCCAAGAAGTAAATGTGGAAGGAATGGAGCATTTCACAGGTCTGATCGGCTCAAGTAATTGTGTGGTTAGGATGTATTCATTTTATCAGTGGTATGATGAACTTGGACATTTATTCACCACACCTTCCCAATTGGGTCAAGTCTACTTGTGATTTCTGACAGATTCTTCCTGTCACCCAGCTGCCTTGTGTCACAGGATGCCAGTGGAACTGAAAATTCCTGTGACGGGTTCTGCCCTTGTTGAGAACAATAGGCATTTGAATTTGATTTGCCCATCTTCTGGGAAGACAGTCAAAGTTCCCCTTCAGTTCGGCTGAGTTGACAATGGGCACCCCTTGTACTCTTTACAGCGTGTTCACCTATTATTATGATGATGTCATTATTCACATCATTGCTCTCATTATTATTATTATTATCTGGTGACCTCTGTCCTGGGGTGGAACTCCCGGTGACAGATGGGCGCTGCATTTATCGGATTGCTTTATGCTGCACAATTCCCCTGCCATTCTGAGTTTATATTGAGACGGGCTGCTTTTCGAACAAAGGCAGCCTGATCACAGTTTGTCAGTGCACTTGGTAGCTATATATCACCAAAGCTCTCTGGCAGTCCTTCTGGGACCCAATTATTTATGGAGCTGACAATATGGGCTAACTTGTCTTGTTTTGAATGCCACTATTAGAATAAAAGCTTTGCTATCTTGAATGGTAGGCAACAGGAGTCCTGGTTGGTCAAAAATTCCATTAACTAAGAGTTAATTCACATGCCCCCAGGTGATCTTGGTGCCCCAAGCGAGTTGATGAGATCCATGGGGAAAGTTCTATTGCAATATTCTTTTCTGTGCTGACTTGGGAGATCTGTTGATAACTTTAGTGTCTATGACTCCTGTGTAATACAGGTTTGGTGTTTTAACAGTTCACGTACAGCCTCCACCCCAAGCCCATCTCAGACATAGTCTGTGTGTATGGGGAGCAGTCGGGAGTGGAAATGAAATAAAAGATTGGGGTCTCCCTGTGAAGTGCTCATAACGAATGAGGAGTACTATCCAGCTGAAATCTCTACATACCAAAGCAGATGATAGAGAAGTAACTACCAGCCAAGTTCAGCCTCCAGCCTGTAAATGACCTCCAATGCCATTCCTTTCCTGTGAAGTGACTCCTCTAGTCTTGATATCCTTCACTAACTCTGGTGTCACACTGATTTCAAATCAGATCCCTCATCTCTGCTTTTAAGAAACTGCATAACCCTGAGAAGACAAGAGACTAATTAAACCTAAAAGAAATTAAAGTCTTAAAAGACGAGGCCCACATAAGGAAGACATGAACATTAAAAAAAGAAAGCCATGATTTGATATAAAATAGAGGATAATATTTTTAGGACACTTGATGTTTCATCTGTAGCATCATAGGAGCGGATGGACCCATTTTCAAGGATAGGCCATTTGAATTTGAAGTGTTTGGTTGTTGGCTTTGTAGGTCTTGAGTGTAGTGTTGGTATTATTCAAATAGAGAGCCTGTTACACCAGGCACACCTTTTCCTAAAACATGTGCTTTTGCAGCTTTAGTTGTACACAGAATTATTTTTATCTTTTCGCTTTTATTAAAATAGTCTTTGAACTAGGCATAGTGCTTAAAAGATTAGCTCTTATAGGGAAACATAACATATTGTATTTAAATATGCTAATCTCTTAGAGGAAATGAAGGATCTGAGCCTGCTCATTAAGAAATAAATTAATTCATCACCATCGCATTCATCATCAAATCATCATCCAGTTGTGTCCAGTTTTCAATTAAGTTTTTCCAAACTGCTTTGTGCCTTTACCAAAAGAACTGATTATCTCTGATGACGATTTTTTGTGGGTATTCGAATGTTGATGGCAGTTGAATTGGCACAAACATGCTGAATGTCTTTTTTATTCAAGTACTTAAGCAGTAGCTGTTCATCGCATACAAATACATTGTGATGACAAGTTAAGAAAAATCTTGCTTTTTAAGATGTATTTTAATGGTCACAGATCCAGCTTCTCAGAATGGCAGAGAGTATTTTATAGAGCATAGATAGGTAACACTAATGTACACATTGAAATTTGTAATATACACAGATGCATCATTCATTTATTCATTATTCATTGAGATGATGTTGATTAAACATCCATAATTTTCTAGTACTGTCCCAGGTGCTGAAAGTGCGTATCAGGAAGTGCAACCAATATTACTTCTGCCCGGATGGAGCTTCCAGTCTCTTTTATTTAAGTTACTCTGTACCTAGACCTAGGTCACTAATAAAATATACTATAAATTTTAGTGACTGTACACTTTCCCCCTTGGGTTGTTCTTTAGTTACTCAAAGCCATGATTACTTCACTGATGACCCTCCAGGTACTCACGCCCTCCTTACTCTGGGATTAATGAGTATTCCAGGCCAGAAGGGAACACTTTCCGACTATCTCTTTAACGTTTCCATGCAGAATGAGGATGTATGAAAATGACTCACCATGCCTGCCACTTATCTCTAGATCCCTATAACATGAAGATGATCACAATCTGCCATCGTGCTGTTAAAATGATGCATAACCCTACCAGCACTCTGAAATGATCGAATATTATTGCAGTCTCTTACAAGTTGGGCACTGAGATAATTTGGCTAGTGTTGAAGAAGGAATGTTCCACAACCCCTGTGGCTCACCCTTCATTGAATAAATATGGCATGCTGCTGCTTTTGTTCTCCCTGTGTATGGAAGAGCAATTAATGTGTCAAAAAAGAAAAATCACAATAATGTGCAGAATTTTTTCCCCTATGAAAATTGCAAGACTGCATTCAATCTGCCTTAAAATTATTGTACAACATTACAGGATGTTGTTGTCTTTGAAATATTAGATAACGTGTGGTTGGCATTACATTTCTGATGGTGATTCCATGACTTCTGTTCCATTAGGGAGCCCACAGTAGGTTTCTGCATTTCTTTGAAAATGAAACGGGACTACCAGCATTTACATTGACACCTTGATGTCATAGATGTATTATTTAGAAACTTTCAGAAAAGTATTTAAAAAATGCAGATATCTGTAGATTTTAGTTAGGAGAAATAATCCTCACTATGACCAAACTGGTTGACATTCTTATTTTCTAAGTCATTGATTTTCTTGATAGTCAAGTGCATCCGTAGAAAGATTTATAGAATTTTTATGAGAAAGGAATATTTTTCCTTTCCTACTGCTAGTATTCAGAGGAATGAAAGGGGCAGGGGGGAGGAATTAAATTATTTTTGTCTCCTGTGTTTGTAGATGTAACCCAAGCAACTCAGTTAATTCAATATTGTGTACCATAGTAAGTACTCAGTTTCTTAATAATAAAACTTACTACAAAGCTGAAGCACTTAGCCCCTATAAATATTAAGCGAGTTCAGTAATTTCCTTTATAGTTTAAATTAGAACTAGTTCAGTAATTAAAAACAAAAATGAATATTTTCATTTCAAGCTGTTGAATTACATCTGTTTATTTTCCTTCTCCTGCTACATTATAGGTGGTATAAGATCTTTCCCATTCCCTCCTCTATCTAGTGCCCAGGGTGATCTGGCAGAAATGAGATCCTCCATTGTTATTCATCTAGTGAATTTTTCAATCAGATCAAAAATGACCTACCGTGTTTCTGAAAAAGGTACTCATTGCAAAACACGAGATGTCACTCCTGTCTCTCTGCTACATCATGTGGAATATAGAAGCTGTACACGAGGAGGAGAAGAACAGGAAAAAAAGTAACTGTCATGATTGGATACAAAACAGAGTATATTATTCTTAGGACACGAGCAGGTACGTATGTAGCATCCTAGGAATGGGGGAACCCAGTTCCAATGATAAATCATTTGAGCTTGAATTTTTTGACTTACTGGCTTGTCAGGTTCTGAGTGTAACATCAGTTTTGCAGATTGTTTTACAGAGGGTTTAGGTGTTGTGGAAAATGCTGCAGGAAGGCAGGGAGTATGGATATTTCAACAAGGACCCACTTCTCAGCCTTCTACACTGACCAAATGGCTTTTCACGACCCTGTCTTTGTCATAGTACCCCACTGTGTGCATGGATTGCACGGTGCTGTCCAGTCCCTTCTCTCCTGTCTCCACCAGCTAGTTTCTATTCATTCTTGAAGACTCAACTCAATCAATTCCTCTTTCAGAAAAATTTACTCCCAACCCTCCTCCAGCTGCTCCTTCTGCATGTTGCTTCCACCTCTGATTATTTTGGTACTCGTCCTGTTGACTGTGATGATCCGCTTTTGTCTCAGTCTCTTCCACCAGGCCAGTGAGGACCTTCAAGGCAAGGCCGTGTTTTATTCGATGACTAAGTGTCAATGCCTAATGCATTGTCAATGCCAAATGGGATGTATGCACAGAGGGGGCTGTTATCAATACTTTAGGGAAAGGAGGAAGGGAAGAAAGAGGGGGAAGTAGGGAAGAAGAGAGGAAGTAGGAAGTAGGCAGGCAAGTACTCAACAAAATGTCTCAGTGACTATTAAAAACAACTAAGTTAGGAAAAGGAGGGGAAAATTCAGGATTTTCCAGAATGTCTATCTGCATTAGGAGTATTTATAGGAGAGACACTGTCTGATTCCCCCTCTTGACTCGATGGCTCTCATTTGTGGTTCTATCTGCTCCTCCTTTCCTGGACAACCTTCTCCATCAAATTGCAGTGCATTTAATGATCCCCTCTATTCACTAATGGTGAAATTATGGTTTCTGCTTGTGTGAGGATGGTTACGAGCTTGCTTCTGAGGGTCCAGAAAAAAAAATCATTATAAGAAGAAAAAAAAGAATTGTTACTGTGTAACAAGCTTATATATTCAAGCTTGGGGGTCAATTAAATTTAATTAGCTATTCTCTTATTTTCAAAGCACATGATAAGGGCCAGACAGTGTTCTTGTCCTAGAATAGAGAGTCATTAGGAATTGTGTCTTCAAGCTCTCATGATCATAGTGACTACGTACGCGGTGCTTACTGTACCAGCGGCTCTTCCAGTGCTTTACATGATCAACTCATTCAATTTTCAGAAAAACCCAGTTATATAGTTTCTGATTTTTGTAGATGAGGAAACTGAAGTATCTAGAGGTTAAATAATTTGTCCAAAGTGCTACATCTTGTGTGAGGTTTTGTTGAAATTCTGACTCAAGTAGTTAAAATTCCAACCTAATCCTATAAAGTCTCTCAGAGGATTTTATCCCGGAGTCAGGATAATGCAAAGGCTCTTTTGTGGCAGTGGATGCGGGTACAATTATGTTTAACAGACTCATCCAATATAGCATGATTACATTTTCGTTTTCAGGAAAATGAGAGTGTGGTCCTGACCACTTAAATATATTGCTTAGTGTAATCTCAGCAGATTGGTGATAATCTTCCCCCAAACTCACTTCAGAATGTCTTGTTGTACATCAGATGTTTGAACCAGGACACAAGTACCCTTCGAGTTTCTCCTGCCTTATCTTATAAAGTCTATGAATTCAAAGTTTATTTTAGTAAACCTTTGCTTCTGACTGATCAACTACTGATCAGAAAGGTTACACACCCCTTCCTTGGATTCAGTACTTTGCTAGAATTACTCATAGAACTCTGGGGGAAAAAAAGCTTATTAACACCTCCTGGTTTACTATAAAGAATACAACTCAAAAACAGACAAATGGCAGGGGAGTAGAGGGTATAGGCACTTCCTGGTGTGCCATCTTCCCAGCACCTGGATGTTGTCATCACCACAGAGTTTTGTGGTGATGCCCTTACCTAGGTGTGTTGATTCAGTCATGGGCAATGGGTGAGTGACTCCCACTTGAGTCCCTCTCTCTGCCTAGTGCTCATGGAGTGGACCTGAAAGTTCCAACCCCCAACCCCAAAGTTGGTTCCTCTAGTGACCATCCTCACCTCCAAAATCCTTAAGGACTTTTCCAAAGAATCTTATTAACATAAACTCATCTGCAGTTGACAGATAGTTATAAATAACTAGAGATGCTCTGTCAATCAGGAAATTCCAAGAGCTTTGAAGCTCTTTTCCAGGAATCCCAGACAAAGACCACACGTGTTCTTTCTTATGATATCATTCTAACACACCACCATTCCGCATTTAGGACTTCAGAGGATGATGTGGAGGAAAGAGGAAGAGCTCTGCCCCATTCTGAAGCTGCTGCCTAATGACCACTTTCACAACTTAGTACTGTGAGTTTGGAACTCTACATGTTCACAGCTAAGAAGCAAGCTCTTTTCTTCTTTTGCAAAAATATACCTCAAACCCTTTGGTAATATGTAGTTTTCCACTCCGTGGGAGGTCAACAAATCCCTGTTGACTCTCTTTACATTCAGCGGCTCCAAGTAAAAGAGAAAGACGCATATCCACCCAGGCATTGCACACACTATGGCTTTTTCTCACGCTCCATTTAGATGCCTAATAGTTAAGCCAGTGTCCTGTGTGGGTCTCAGTTTTGAAACACTCACAGAGGCACTTGCATATAACATTCGCTTTTTTTTTTGCCAGGAAAATAATCACATTGGAAAAGCAAGACCCTATACATGCTTTCAGGCTGTTCTGATTTCTTCTACTTATTTATGTACTATGCATTCTGTTTTTCTATTTCTTCACAAGGAAACTTACATGGTATAGGGCAGAAATTTTATTAGGAAGCTTGTTCACTTTTAGAACCAGGAACAGTCAAGGCTTGGTGGACAGCATAAGTCAACTTTGAATATTATTATTGTAATAATTTTGTGTGCAAGTAAACATGCTTTTTTCATATTTGCTTATGAGTTTGTCCAGAGGTTTGTTATGTGAAAGACTTGTGTGCTGATAATGTAAAAGCTAATCAGAGCAGAGTTTCTTGTCTCTCAAGCAGGGAATTAAGTTTCAACATTCAAAATCTGGGTCCGAAGGAATTTAAAAATGAAGATGGAAGGATTTAGATATCTGTTAGTTAACTAAGTACATGCTTAATCCTCTAATGTATTTATGAAAAAAATTAAAAACAAAGCAAAGCCAACCAATCGCCACAACCACCTTTGTCACTCTTAACACATTTATCCTACTTTACAGAAATGTATAGCATTTTTTAAATCTGTGATTTCACCTTTAAGTTAAAATATGACCAAATGTGATTTCTGCCACCTCTGTAGAAACTTTAAGAAATTCACTCCAATGTGAAAAGAGAATCAATAGAAGCTGCTTTCCTCTTGATGGAAGGCACAGGCGCAGTCTCTGCATGTGGAGTGAGAGAGCGGATTTCCTTCTGGAGATGACTGTTCTGCTTACATTGTAGACCAGACAGAGCCTGCCAATAATCAGTTGATCAGACGCTAAGTGAATCTGTTCTTGTGCCTGTGTGTGGAAGAACAGGGCCTTTGTTTTGTATGTGGAGATTACCCTTACTGAACTGACTGAACCAGTGGCAAATTTCATTTAAAGCAGGCATCTGAAAACTTGCTAGTATTTTCCATGGGCTGGTAGCATTTGTACTTTTGTAGTTTATTAGTGGATCTTGCATCACACCGGCAATTATAGAATTGATGATACCTCTTTGTGGCCTTGTTAAATTAGGTACATTTTGCATGAATCTGGACATGTGCATGATGGAAATGAATTCAAACCCCAAGAATTCTAATATGTTTGTTAAAGCAAAATACCCATTTAACAAAGTTAATTTCCCAAATGTGCATTATTTTATCTCAGTTGATAGTGAATAAAAATACTTCACTCTAATAAACAAATGACAAAGTCAGATGATATTTTCCACAAAGGATAGCCAAAGGATTCTTAAATTGAAATAGGGAGCTGTCGGTAGTACTTTAACACTCGCATCTTCAAATCTGTAATCATGCACAGGCTCGTCCCACGTCATCATCTCTCTGCTGTCGCTGAGCAGCTGTGTGGCCTTGTGCGAGTCACTTAACAGTGAGTTCCTACGTCGCTTCATTTGTGAAACGGAGAAAAATCAGAACCTGGTATCCCTTTTGTGCTCTGATACAAATGGATTACTGCATAAGAATTAATTAGAAGAATCTTGGGCACGTGGAAAGTGCTAAATTGATACCAACTCCTTTATTAAGTATTCCAGTCCAGTTTGCCTTACAAATGCATAAAAGTCATGCATATTGCCGTGTAATCTTCCATGGCTTCTTATTGTGTGAACCTAATTATATCACAACCACCTTGACAGTAAAACCTTTGTCCTGTCCTTCTTTGATATGGCTGACGAACTGGTAAGGATGTAATTGGTTGTGTAATGGAGTCCATTTTGTGGATCCAACTTAAAGAATTATCTGAAATGTACATAGATTTTGCCCTATGTAGAGAACCAGTATGAGAAATGAAATAAAGAATGATCACTTTTTCAGGGGACCTGCTGTGTTATGACATGTTAAAATTCCATTACCTTATACAGCAAGATTTTCCACAGTATTGATGGAAAAGATACTAATAAGAATTCTTCTCCATGCCCTCCTCTAGATTTCTATGGTCAAATAATATTGAGAAAGTTGACTAAACAATCAAAGCCTGTGTCTTGAGTTTTCAGAACCTTTTAGGTATTAATGTGTACTGAGATCATTCAAGAAGGGCAGCAGTTTTCAAATTTGTCCTGAATCTTTTTTCAAAAAAAGAATTGTATAGAACATCCTGTTTTCAATATAAGGAGCAACAGGATTTCCAAAATGTGTCTCCACATACCAATATGGTCACCATGACCAGAGACTCCATACTGACTTTCACAGTGATTCTGTGAGAATCCCATGAGAGTGTCCTGAGCTAGGAGCTAGGAGCTAGTGTTAGAAATTGAGACTGATTTACCAAATATAAAATAAAATCCAGCCACCTCAAGGATACCCTACAACTCTATCACAGCTATTCATTTGCATTTCAATATATTTTACTCCTCAAGTGAAAAGCAGAAAAGCATTGGAAGCTGACAGGGATTTTGCTACACACCTGTGGTCATTCCTCATGTGTGGAAAACAACAGTATATCTGAACAGCCTCGGACTTCTCAGCTCTTTCCTTTCTTCTAAATGACTCTCCAAGCCCTGTGCTTTGCTCGCTGCTTCTGTTGTCACTCTCAAGTTGTCTGAGTATTGCTATAGCAAAGCACTTTAATTTTATGACTTTCAGATGTCTTGTTAGTGGGCAAATGAAGTGATGGGACAAGTGGGTTTTGTCTAGTTGCTAAGGAATAAAAATAACAAGTGCCTTTATTACTTTGCTGACAATCTATTTATACATTTCTGAAGGAGGTGCCTGCAGAGGAAACTATGCCTGTATTCTGGCTATACCTGAAATTTCCCAAATGAAATGATTTATGATGGTCCCAGCTTTACACTCCTGGGATAGCAGGTGTAAATATTGGCCCTATGCTCCAGCTGTGCTTCGGACTTGGTTCTCTGATGGCCTCCATAGAAATGACAGCTGGCACAGTCTGCTCAGTTCACCTCCTCTTTGACCTTAACAACTACTGAATTGTACATGAGCTTGTCAAATACTACAGTATCACCTTAGCCACACAGGATGGGAGAAGAAGAGTTTATTTTTTTAACATTTGCCCCAATCAGTGATTCTTTTGCAATGGCCATTAACCCATAAAGAAGATCCGTGAAAGCTGGGACATGTGGATGTTTAGAGGACACTGGGGGCACTGCCATACAAACGAGTGACTACAGCCAGATCCCTCTTACCTGCTGAGAAACGCAGAGAGCAAAATTCACTTGCCTGGCTCCACACCGGCTCCTGTTGAGCCCTTCTCTAGAGTAAAATGACAATTTAAGAAATTGCCTAGACTGAGAATTTTCAATTCAAATGACTAGACTTGGTACCTCTTGTTATCTCTGAAATATTCAAATGACATGTTTGAGGTTATAGTTCATGGAGTTTTGAAAGTCAAGGGAAGGTAGAGGAAATGGTAGAGTATGGTGATCTGTTGTTTATATATCAATACTGTGGTATTTCCAAGGTCTCAAAAGCCACATTTTTAAAAAATGAGCTAAGCATGGCCATTTTTCTTCATGCAAGTGTGATTCCTATTATCCCCGCATTCTGAGTTAATAAAGCACTTTTGTAGATTGGCATGCCATTGGTGCTGTGATAATCTGACAGTCTGTTAGAGCAGGAATAGTATCTGATAGAGCAGCCCCTGTGGGTCTATTTACTTTGCACAAAGAACACTTTTCCTCCTGTTATTGTTCTCTAGTGTTTAAATTTCAAAAGCCTCTCCTGGTTGAAGACAAAAAGATTCCACATGGTTACCAGATAGAATAAATAGAAGTGGAAAGAGGGTGGTGTGTTTATGGAGAAGCCTCTCACTTAGAGAAAGTTGGGTTCCCCCTTGCCAGGTAACGATCTCTCACTTTCTTAAGAGTAATACGTATGAAACATCCCAGTTTCTGCCATATGGTGATATCATGAGAATATGAAAAAAATAGTAACTAAAGATAACATGATAGAAGATCTGAAAATGTTCCCCAAGCGAAGGGTCTTCCACAGTCAGCAAGGACTTCTGCGCTTGGGCAGTTCAGGAAGCGACAGGTGTTTCTATCTGTATGAGCATGAAAGGCCGTCCTTCTTTCTTACTGTCCTAATAAAGCCCCTCAACTACATTGTTCGAGTTACTGCTTGGAAATTAAAGTATTATAGAATGAATTGCTCACTTGGTTTGGGAGGTAGGATTTTTGTTATGATCTGTCGTGAAGGCTTTGTCAGCAGATGTGCCTTCCTGTCGCTCGTGTAATTTATACTTTCGTCTCACAGCATCAGGACACGGGGCAGCCAAGTGACATGGAAATTAATTGAACTCTATAATGAAGTAATGGTTTAATTAGTCATTTATGATGTACAATCTGAAGGGAAAGAAAAATTCAGTCAGAAATGTGATGCTATCATTATTCTCATTTTCTTCCCTGTAGCTGTGCAAATCAAGTCATTTTCTGAACCCCAAACTCTTCTTTTCATTTTTTACTTGGATAAGTTGTGTCATGACCTTGATTGGAATAGCTGGCATGTCAAAATTATTAGTTTGCTCTTAACATCTTCTTCACTTGTTTATCATTTTATTTAAAAATAAGACACAACTATGAAAAACTGACTGTAACAGATAGTTTAATAATTTATTATAAAACAGCATCCTTGCACCTACCACTCTGATCAAGAAACAGAATTCAGTCAGCCCACCCTACTCTACCTATGAATCCTTCACATGTCACATCCCTTTCCAAAATCCCTGCCACCCATCTAAAAGTAACCACTAACCTGGTTTTCTTTTATTTTTTTTCTTACTGTTCTCTAGCACCCACGGATGGATTCCTAGATGTCATGGTTGAGATTTTCCTATCTGGGAGTCTCTTTTAATCCATAATTTCTCCCTGCATCCTTTTATTGCCCATGCAATGTATTTATGGATGAAATTGGGTGTTGTTTTTTTTTTTCTTTTTTATAGAAATGATTTTGCCTTTAAACAAAGGTGAAATATCTAAAGGATGAGCACTAGTATTTTTTTGGCAGGCTTCTTAATTATTCAGTAAGTTTCTGGTTCTAACCCCCAACCCCCACATTTCCGTTCTCCTTGGAGAGTCCAGCACAGTTGAACCCGTGTTGCCATGGTGACATGCTTCCCGGCGAAGGGATTGGGGAGTCCTAGGAAAGGTGTCTGCTCATCCACCAATCACTGGAGTGGGACAGGGAGTACAGAAGCCCTTCTCTCCACCCGTTTTCACTGTGAGGCCCATTTGAAATGCAGACTCCAGAAGTCAGAATTCTGACAACTGGAGGGTTGTACAGTATTGATAAAGTCATGTGGAAGTTGCCACGAAGGGGGATCCATGTCTTAGGAGAGAAATGGGAGCTATACTTTGGTACAGATTTTGACTCTTTCTACAGCAATAGAAGTGCAAATATCCCAGTTTTACAAATGAGAAAGCAAATATCACTTTTCAGATGGTCTCTGGTTTCCATGTATGTATGATCTTTAATAAAAACAAAAAACATCTTACATCAGATAACACCACCCCAGCATCTTCTGCATTTAGAGTAAAATTCAGACTGCTTCATGTGAGTGCTGGTCAATGCAACTTAGAGCTAAGCCATTTTTCATTGATCTCAGCCCCACCCCCACCCCCCGACCCCAGTCACCTCCCCTTTGCACCCACTGCACTGCCTCCGGCTCCTGCTCCTCAGACTGGGCCGCGGAGGCGGTGACTGGGAGTTTCTAAGTTTCCTGTTTTCACTCTTTAAGGAGAGACAGCACGCAAGACTGGTCTCAGGCCTTTTCTTCTCTCTAGATAATTTCCCTGCCGCATTTTGCTTAGTTGATTCTTCCAGCCCTTTCCAGCTCCACTTAATCGTCACTCCCGCTGAGAACTCCCCCTGCCCACTGAACTGTTTTTAGTCTTTCCCCCTGATTGTTTCCTTCACTCACTCTCTTTCCTTTCTGGTGCTTATCAACTTTTTAATGATCCCTCTGTTTGTTTGATATCTGTATCTTTTACCTAGATTTACTACTTAGGGTCGAATATTTCTGTTTTGTGTATTATGGTGTTGCTTGAGTTCCCAGGGCCTGGAACACCACAGATATTCATAAATGCCTATGGGAATGCAGATCATAAGGCTCAGAGAAGTTAAGCAGCTTTCTAAAATCACACAGCTCGTCGGTATCAAAGCTGGAGATTGGAATATACACTGTAAAACCCAAGTATTTTCAGCTATGCATTTTTAATTTCCTTGAACACTGGTGTCCTGATGAATATTAGTGAATATTTCAAAAATAGAAAGGATCTATGTTCAAATAAATTATGTCTATGATATAATTACTTAAAGAAAAATATATATCTTTCCTGACTCCCATTTCTTTCCTAGTGTTTGACCATGAGTTACTTGTTTCAAATGAAGGAATATCTTGTTGAACATCATTACTCAGCAGAAGCCAGGGTAGAAGTCACTAGCGGATACAATCCCTTGCTCCTCCCTCGGAAATGGATAAGCAGAAATTACTATCTGCAAATCAAGTCTAAATGTCCATGTTATTTTGAAATTTTATGTTTTCTGCTACCTTCTGTTATGAATACTGAAGGAATTTATTTTGTGAAAACAAGATTAGAATATAGAAATCAAAGACAGTTAAGTGAAGAGATATTTTAAGAAATAACTGATTAGAAATTATAAACTAAAGAAAGTTAAGTGACTGATAACTTAAAATGGTAAGCATCCCCCCTCCCCACTTCAGAATGCTATTAAAAATGACTGAGAGTGATCTTAAATGCTGACTTCCCTTAATGGATAAAGTATGAAATTATAAAATCGCCAGTGTAATCACAACTTAATCTTGTTCACTTGAAACACTGTAATCTGCATTCAAATTTCACATATGGTCGAACTTGCAAGAGCTGGGTGGATGAGCCAAAGAACTATTTGGAATTTTAAGTAGTCTTTCATACCTCTCCAAATCTTATTTAATTCTTTATGCAAAATATTTCTCTGGGACTAGGGTGGGTTGGGATAGGGGTTACAGAGGAAACCCCAAGCCAGACACAAAACGAATGATTTCTTTTTGTAATTGGAAAAAAAAAAGTTTCTTCCCAAAAGTCTGACATTCCTGGCCAGTTCCATCGTAAAGAAAGCAGAGTGCATTTCAGAAAAAAGGCGGAGCTATGTGAGGAGAAAATAGGTTTCCACTCCGTCTTGGCTATGCAATATTACAATCTCTTGGCAAACTTGCTTTTTAAAAATTATAGCTAAAGGAAGCATTTTCCTCTGAAGGTGGCTGAGTGCTCCTGTCACTGGAGTGGACGTGATACCCCACTATGTCCTTGTCTGGACATTCAGGGGGTGCTTTCTAGAGGAGAAGTGGCCAAAATTTGATTTCAGAAATGATGGTTCCTTTTAGAGTGAGAACCACCACCTGATAGGCTCTCAGGTGACCCTTCCGAATAGGGGTACGCTACTCACATAACCTGATATCATATGGACGTGTGTATGACCAAAAACAAAACAAAACAAAACAAACAACTTCTAGAAAATGAAAAATTGAGAATCATAGTCATGAAGGCATAAAAGAAGTTGTTGGTGAATTCCCTGAGCTTTTTCTATTCTGGTAGCTGCATGCCCGAGGACTGTGGATTTTGACATTTTCACCAAAGGCATAGAACGTGACTTTCAGTCTGTTCTTCCATGGGGATTTCTGATTATGGTAACCACAGGCTATGTTCTGGATGCTGCTAGCTCCGGCATTACAGAGCAGGTTTGCCTATTTCATTCATTCCAGCTGACTGCTGCTTCCCAGCAAGTCACTTGTCTCTGGAGTATATGACTGTATGACTGTATCTATAATAAGACAACGCAAAGCTATTTTCAGGTTTCAGTAGGCGCAGCCTCCATAGTCAAGTCCTCTGGAGATCTGGAGGGAAAGAAAGATGAGAGAAAGGTGCCACCTCCAAATCCTCTGTGAAATGGATGCTCATGTCTTAGCCCTCGTCCTTGAGTCTTCCCCTCCTGAGAACTTGCCAGGCTTCTCTGCAGGGTGCCCCTCCAGTGTCCTTTGCTTTAACTTGTAAGTGCAATTGCACTGAGTGCTCTAGAAAGTAAATTTTTTTTTCCAAATAAGAATACTGTCTTGGTGTGCCTTGGACACCTTAAAATATTCCAGCTTAAAGTAAAGACCTTTCATTTCAGTTGTGACTGGGAGCAGGGTGGGAGTACAAAGGCACAGGACTTAATGGTCCTCAGAATGGAATTCAGATGCCTTCTTCAGCTTGAGAAGTAGGAGAGGCAAGTCGTTTCATCTCTCAGACCCTCAGTTTTCTTCTCTACCAAACGGTATTGTTGGGATTTCAATTGGGACTTCAGTTGTTTTGTAAAAGACTGAGAGATCATCTTTACTTCTGTGGTGACCCATCACTGAAGAAGTTTCTACAAAAGACATGTATCCAAGTCTGGATTATTAGACTTGCCTTTTGAATGGAATGAATATGCTCTAATATTTTTGCTATTCTGCTCCAAGGCTAAAATATCCTATTGCTTTTCACCATACATAAGCTGACCTCATTTACTTATGGGAACGTTGTAAGTATTTAGGTATAAGGGTAAGCCCCATAGAAAGAACGATTCAATCTAGATGTAAGAGACTCTTCTTTTTTAAAGCTTCATTAACTGATAATTATTTGAGTGCAAAACAATGCCCTTACTGTTTGATAAATGAATATTAGCCTCGTGTCATGCTGATAAAAGTCATGAACAGAGCTAGGGCCCTCTGTATTTGGAGGACTTTGTTGTTTTGATGCTAATAGATTGTTCATTTTGGATAGATAGATATCTCGAATGACTCAGCAGGATCAGCTTAAATTAGATTTGTCCATCCATGCTTTGCTTATTAGCATGTCTTGAGTATATTGGCATTGGCAATATGTGGCAGAGTGTGCTTCAGAGAAGTTATCTGTCATGACCTAAATATTTTCATGATAGGAAAATGTGATTGATCATACAAATCATGATGATATTCTTATTTTAAAGGGTAGCATTATGGGTCTCCCCAGAAAAAAAAAGTATTTGCAAAATCAGCAATATATAATACTTTATTAAAATCTCTTGATAATATTCCTTTGGAGTCTGTTGAGTATTAATTCTTTGTGAATATTAACTTCTTAGAATGGAGACATATACCTGTCTGCGTAGGCATTCATTTGTAATAAAGAGCCTAAAACTCTCAGTGATTTAACATCCTAAGCCTTTATATCCTGGTCATGTCTCATAGTCCTATGCTGGTCAGTGAGCAGGGAGTGGAAGGGAGAATAGAAGGGAATGAGGCCTGCCCATCACGGGTTATTTAGGGACCCAGACTGTTCTCTCTGTGTTATAATTCCAACCCTCTCTGTTTACATGAGGTCTTCTCTGTTCTGTGCGTGGCTGGAAAAGGGAGTGAGGATGGTAAATGGGAGATCTGTCTTACTTAACTCCACATGGAAATACTGGGCTCGTTACCCCAGTTCCATTGGCTGGATCTCTGATGTGCACTTCAACGGTGGCAGAACATGTGGTCTGACTGAGTGACCAGCAAGAAGGGAGGACACCGATGCTAGTGAAATTTCAATGTCCCTTTCACAGATGTGAACTGAAGTCAATGGAAGACAGGTTTGGATAACCCAGTACACAGAGTTATGTGCTGGGCGTGACAGTGGTCTCTTTCCTGTGATGACGGTAAAGAGAATAAGATAAGTAAGATGTGATAGCCATATTGTTAATAGAGCATTAGAATATGGTTATTCACCCAGGGACGTATAATTACTGTGATAGGGAGGGATAAATTCAGGAAGTCTGGGAGAACTGGAGCGTTTTCTTCATGTTTTGGTGCTAGCATGGAGCTGCAAATGCAACCTGCACAGTCCCAGACTGACTGTGCTGTTCGCTTGCTGCAAAATACTTTGAAACCTCCCTTGTCTCCCCTGCACAGAAAGTATCTCAATCTCTGCCTGTCTTATGGCAGGAAAGTGAAGTTCAGATTGGGTAGTGAATGTGGGGCACATTTTTTTCCCCATTAAATTTTATCTAATTAAAACTATCGCTGCTTATCGTTATTATTGTTGTTTTTTGACTCCATGCCCACAGGTAAGAATTGTGTTTAAAAGATACTGTCGTGCTCGCACATGCACGCATGCAGTGCGCATGCCAAACACACACACACACACACACACACACACACACACACACACATACTCGAGCACGTGCACCTGCTTATACACACACTTTCAGACAGAAAGGACAGAATCAGATGCTTTTTGGTTTGTCTTGGTCTTCTAGTGCTATGAGTGTGAGTGAGTGCCAGGTGTTGGGGCTTGGGCTTTCATTTCCTGGTCCCTGATGCCCCTGGCATCTGTGCCCACTTTACAACGTCTCTTTGAAAAGTGGAATCGGTCATCCACCTGTTCAGATACACTGGACATGAAACTTTTTGTCCTTTTTGCCTCTTACAATTGAGTCTTAAGACCTTTGAGAATGATGAAGTGGGTGGTGGGATTCCTTAAACTGTAAAGAATGTGTTTATGAAAGGGAGGTTTACAATGATTCTCATGGTTTAAAATACCATATATATATATATATATATGTATATATATATGTGTATATATATATATATATGTATATATATATGTATATATATATATATACATACACACACATGTATATATATGGTTAATTTGAGTCATCTCTAAATAAAGTCATTTAAGTCAACTTCCATGTAAACTATTTTTCAAAAAAAAAAAAATTTCATGCTTTCAATAACTCTTGAAAGCAGCGAGTGTAATGAGGCATTTGGCATCTTGCCTATTCTCAATAATATGTTAGTGTCCCTGTCTGATAATTTCAAGTTCTTTCGAAGGCTCAGGACACAAGGCATCAAAGTTAAAGGGCGGCTATTTCTCAATAACTCAAACTAAGCTTGGCCAGTCCACAGAGCCTAGGATTAGTAAAGACATATGCTTAAATCATGTCCTAGGGTTTAGATTAATCAAATCCAGGTCATAGAACTAATCTAAAATTCCTGTAATTGGCAAGATCAGCTCTCCTGCATTCTGCTTTTTAGCTGTGTCCACCTGGATGACTGTCTTCGAAAAGTGCTTGGCCGACAAGTTGTCAGAGTTAACATCTGGAGAGGTGTAATGGCGATTCTTTAGGTGACATTATTGACTTAGAGCTGAGAAAATACAAAGGGATAGTTTTTTTGGATCAGCAAGTTCTACCTCCAAGTTCTGACAAAGCATGGTGTCTTCAATTATCTAAGACTGCAGAGAGATTCACAGGATGAAATTAGATTCTCTTTTCAGGGAGAACTCGAAGACATCTATGAGTTTTAGCACCATCACAACTCATCTATGCCCTCTTTTCCCACATTTGTCTCAGATCTCTGAGTACAACCACTGGGTCAAGGTCAACTCTGTCTGATCCCCAGACCCCCCAACCCCTACCCCAGCCTGTACTGAGCACTCAGTCATTCTGTATAAGGATCCCCCAGATTCTCAAGCATTGGGGCATTCTTCACCTCTGTTAGGTATGTCTCATTCTGTCTCAACCACCTGGAGAATGGCTACTTCCTCTTCATACCTCAGTTGAAAAAAATTCCTTTCTTTGGAAGACATGCAGGATACTCCAGGAAAAACAAGGTGTTTCCTGTGTGTGATCCCATAACTCCCTGTGTGTAGGATTGTCATAACACTTCAGCCAGTGTTTGGGGCTGGTCACTCCTTTGTCTCTCTCAGGGAGGCTGGAACTCCTTGGAGACTGAGATGCTGTTGTGTGTTTCCTTCTCCAAAGCCCACGACCGGCACATCATAGCTGCTCAGTGACCATGTAGTGAATGAATGGCTGTCCCTCCAGAAGGAGCAGAGCAGTTCCCGCAGCTGATATATATGTCTATGTGTGAAAAAGGAAAGAATTAGAGCTATAGACCCACACCTTGAAGAGTGAAAAAAGTAGTCATTGAAGAGGGAGGACAGCTAAACATGTGTCTGCTTTGGGTGTTCACATCCAGCCCTCATCAGGGAAAATCGCTCTGTGTTCTTCAGTGTGCACACTGACATGCTGACACTAGGTGCCTTATAGGTGTCCTGAAAACCTGCATCAACCCGCAAGCTTGCGGTGGCTCCGCTGACTCGGTCTGTGGGCGCGGAATGTGTGGCTGACCCAGCACAGCAATGCAGAAAGCTCCCTTCTCCGGGCAGTGTTTCGTATCAGGTCATGCGTGAGGTCACACGCCTCTTTGGGTACAGAATGTGGTCCGTACTCAGCCCGGTTTGAACTATCTCCACTTGCACTGACTTCTCTATTTGCCAGCTGTCTTCACTGAAATTGTCTGCGCAGCTTTCTCTGTTGTCCGCTCCTGTCACTCATTTTTTGAGAAATCTCACCTCCTTAATTCTGATTGAAGCTTCATTTCTGAAACTTGCACCCAGTATGACAGGTAACCAGTGATGGCTTCTACCAATCCAGTGTCTTTTTCCTTCAAATAATCACATGCCTACTTCTGCCCTGTTCTGGATACATTTTTTCAATCATGTTTAAGAGACTCACAGCTACAATTTATCATGAACTTGTGTGCTTTGTTTGGTTTTCGAGCTTTATTTGAAGAGGAGTGATAGAAAAAACTTTTTTTTTTTTTTAAAAGGAAAGGTGCAGGTGGGAATGAAGGTGAGCAGGCAGACAGGAAGAGAGAGGAGGAAAAATCATATGTTTATTTTATTTAGTTGTTCATCTTGGTTGTTCCCCCCCCGGGCCCTGAGATGCGAACCAGGTCCTTGGAAGTATGTGCATTGTGTTGGCGGGAGGTGGTGAACTAACCATCAGCCATTAGGATGCGCCAAGAACTACACTTTTGTGTGTCCATTGGTAACATTTGCATCCACTCTTCATGATATGAAGTGTAATATGCACGTTACTTGGAATGGAGGGGTCTGCAGTGGGTAGGTGGTTTCTTTGGAGTCAGAAGTGGGTGCAGTGCAGTTCTTTTCCCTCTTTGGTCCTGTCAACCAGAGCAGTTTGCTCCAAGTCTGTATTTTCTATCTCTCATCTGTAAAACGGGATGAAACTAGTCCTGGAAAGGAAAACAGAGGTAAAATCTCAGTCACTGTTAGGCTTCCTGTTTAGCACTCTTTGCGTGTGAGCCCATCTCCTAGTGGTAGTATATTTTGTGGACATTGGTCAGGCTTCCTGACTCCCTGTCCTAACTGCAGCTGATGGGCGATCTCTTACTCCCAGCGAGTCAGTCGACTCCCTGAGCCTCTGTGTCTCTCTCATAAAATATAAGATGGACTAGCACTCTCCTTAAACTGTTGTTTAGAGAAGTGAGACTGCACCAAACACCCAGCACAGCGTATAGACCATCCTAAGCAGTCCTCAACGATTCACTATTCTTGCTACTCAGAGTAGCAGTTACACTAATTGCATTTCATTCCCATACAGATGTTTTCATGGAGAAAAACGCTGTTCATTATACCAACAAAATGTATGTTTCCCCAGAGGAAATCCCACTGCGATCCATATCCCTCTTTGGACCTTCCTCTCGGGTCCACGGAAGGGCAGGCAGGCAGGCCGCTGTGGACATACGTTTGTATGAACCGTGTCTGCTTCAGCAGCCATGCTTCTCTTGCATGGAGCTCTTTGTAAGCTAGCGTCTTCCTTCAGTGATTTCTGTGTATCTGATGCTGAGCCGGCTTTTGACAGAGAGGGACGTGTGTCACCATGGAAAGTATGGAAATGCAGCAGGACGCTACTCCGTTGTGTGGTCAGCCCTGACGCCCGCTCCAGCGGTGTCCCTGCTGGGCTCAGGCGTTCTCTGCCTCCCATCACTCACTGGCTGGAGTATTTACATGCAATCTGACTTCCTCTTCCTAGAGAATAGCCTCTGCTTTTTTAAAGAAGGCGTGAAGACGCCACAGAAATCCTTGGAAGAGGATTAGCAAATATGATTCTTTTCATTTCCTTCTCAGGGGAGAAATGTAGAATCAAGTTGTTATGGCAATTCTAACCTAGTAAGGCTTTGTTGGTTTGTATGTCAGTCTCAAAACAGGGTTGGTTTGGAATCTCAGATGCAGCACAGACGCCTACTGCGGAAATGGTGTGTGCGTGGAGCTGTGCATGTATGTGTGCGTGTGTGTGTGGAGCTGTGTGTATGTGTGGAACTGCGTGTGTGGTGGCCGTGTGTGCGAAGTTCCTTGTAAGAAGACAGTCGTTTAGGTCAAATTGAATATAGTCACTTCAGTGAGAGAGTAATATGCCTCTTAGAAGACTGAAGATATTGACTAAAAATCATTTTCTTGTTTAACAGTTTTGTATTGCACTTCCAGTGCCAACTCTGTTTGAAACACAAGGCATTTAAGCTTCTGTAAGATACTCTCACAGGGACTTTCATGCCAGGATACCAAAATCCATTGGCATAACATTAGATCTATTTAGTTTTTGCTTTTATTTTTTGTTTCATCGAGTCTCTAAAGACTCGAGTGGTAATTTCGTCTTGGTTTGCTGTTGAACTCACTTCAGTTACACTTTTGCTTCTAACCACTTCACCAACGCTATCTTGGGCAAGGTCAGCGCTGAGCCACATAGCTAAGTCCATTGATGTGTTCTCATTTTCCTTGACCTACGCCAGAACTCAACAGTTACCGAGACTCATTAAAACTCTTTCTCCTTTTAACTTCTTGGATCCCACTCTCCCTTGTTCTCCTGCGCCTGTCAGGATGCTTTGCTGGTTGGCTGCTGTATCCTCTTCCCTTTCACAGCTCCCACTGAGCCCTCCCATCTGCTCTCTGTGGGGGTTACTACCCTGTGATTTCATGCGGGCCATGCCTTTAATGCCATCTGAATGCTGAGGACCTTTGCCCCTTTGACTCTATATAGCCCCATGCGCCTCTTTCCCTACGGAAATCTCCATATAGGTCTCCACCTATTTGAAACCGTCTCTTCCCTGTAACTATAAAATTATTCTCTCTGGTAGCTGCATGGCTCAGCCCATCAGTTCCTACCAACCTTACTTGTCATTTTGTCAGAGAAATCTTCCTTGACCTTCCGATATGTGTGACGTCCACTGCATGATCATTCATTCTAATGCCTCTAAAAGTCCTGATAGCAGACAGGAGCCCAGCAGGAAACAGAAGACACTCTTTAAAGATTTCACCAAAAGAGGCTAAGAAAGGAGCCAGGGGTGGGAATTCAGACCGGTGGCTATTTCTATCCATGGGCATAAAGGGTTGGTGACAGGAACCGAGGCACCAGAGCCTGTCTGGAGCTAGGAAGGAGGGGCTGCTCACAACACGTGTGGCTGAAAAAGAATTCGGTCACTTCCCGGACCTGAAGACTCAGTGGAAGCAGATAAGTTGATGTCCAAGCTGACATTGACTGAAGTCCCTATAAGCTAATGTCTGTTCTCCAAACGGAAGGTAAAATATACAAAATATTTAGCAACAGTGTGAAATCAGCACACAAAGTCACAACAGGTGCACCCTAGTGGAGTAGTGGTTTGGTCAGCTGCCTCCAGCCCGAGCACAGTCTACATACATTGAAAGAATCTGAGTTTGTATCCCGGGCCGGGGAGGACAACCAGGACGTACAACTATATAAAAATAAATAAAATGCTTCTTCCTCCTCTTCCTGCTTGCCTGCCTCTGTTAACCTTCATTCCTGTCTGCACTTTTCCTTAAAAAAAAAAAAAAAAATCACAACAGAAGCCCAATCCATGAGAATACTCCCAGAGTGGGTATTGCAGTGTTCAGTTGAGGGCATTTACAAAAGATACTAGAATCTAAATATTGCAAAGAGCTGTTTTCTGGCCTACATACACTTGGAGAAATACTGCTGTATATCCAGGAATTTATGTGAAGTGTGTAACATAACATATAGCATGTGCTAGGCTTGATGAGGGGCATCTCACTTAAACCCAGCCAGACTGAGTAGGTTCTTGTCATTTTCTACACTTAGGGATTCAGTGAAGGGGGACTCACACCCTGACTGAGACTTTGGATCCAAAGTCCTAACTCTTGACTAGTCTTAATGTGAGAACTGGGTCTCAAATGGGATATAGTGGTTTCAGGGCACATACTGTTCATGACTGGAGCTTTCATTTTTTATTATGATTTTAAGGAAAATGCCTAGGAAAGTTTCTTTTTAGTTCCTGCGACATTTTATATCTCAAAAAGGAATATAGATTCATTCCTGGATTTGACCAAAACCTAGAGTAGAGTCTAAAGGTAAAATGTGTTTCTCCTGGCCACATTCCTTGCTCTAATCTTTCTACAAAAGGCACCTAAAATATGCATGTTCAGCATTTACAGTAGATTTCCTTCTGGCTTATTGTCTGCAAGTAGGGTCCAGAGTTCCGAAGTGTGAATATTCATAGCAGTTGGTACCTAACACTGCTTTGACAGAGGTACCTGTGAGGGGCGATTGCTAGAATTATCTAGAAAGTGCTGTTTTGGAATCTGTACACCACCAAGCTTAGGCAGTTGACAAACCTGGCTTTTCTTAACTTAGTGTGTTTTTGTTTCCATTTTAAACACTAAATTTCTGCTTCCTTTCTCTTTCCTTTATATAGTAGGTGGATAGAATACCGAAGAGAAATTACTCATTTGAGCGCTTCCTTTGCGATAATTATTTGGAATCCTTAAATCCTGACCCATACCTGTTGGGGTCCCAGATGGGCTAGCTACCTGTGTGGATAATTGGGAGGCTCCTCTGGGTACTGGTTTTTCCATCACAGCTTATAATGTCTGTGTAAAAATGAACAAACTTTGCGTACTGAAGGAAGCAAGGATGATTATTATGACCAGGAGCATATTGGAACCTTGGTTTTTTTTTCTTTTCCTAGTGTGTGTTCATCACACTTGTCTGCCTAAGTTAATGAAGGAAGAATGAAGTCTTGCTACTTATCTTTTTAATACAGTTTTGAGTTTCCCAAGAATTTCTCGTTTGTCTCCAGGTGATTGTGTGTGTGTGTGTGTGTGTGTGTGTGTGTGTCCGTGTCCGGGCGCACATGTGCTGTACTTAAGTTGTCCAAATGATAAATAGGGCCCGAGGTAAGTTGCAGGCTGTATTTGTAAGAAACGTAATATTGTATTGAAAAGTTTTCAGATAAAGTAGAATTCAATTTTGTTTTGAAAGGCTATGATGAATGTTAACCATTTTTTTGCTGAAATTTTTTTCAGACATTTCTTAATCGTTTCTAATGATCCACACTTTTTAAAAACACAAAATGTATAAGAAGGCAGGAAGCTTAGGTTATTAATAACTTTGGAGGGAACAGTCTATTCTTGATGTCCTATATCTACCCCTGAGGGGAAAAAAAGACAGAGTTAAGCATGCAAGCTACGAAGTGAACTATTTTGCCATCTTTTTTCCCCTTCGTTACTAGAGTTTTGCAACTGCGAAAACGATCCCCCTGGTTTTCTTACAGTGAAATGCTGTGCGTTTCATTCAAACCCACAAGAATGGAAACATACCCCGCATGTAATATGTCTAAACACCCACAAATAAACAGCGATTGAGATGAATGCCGCCTTCAGCTCAGCTTATTCTCGTATGGTTATGTAGGCACACAGATCTAATTTTCCCCGTCACATGAAGCAGATTTGTTTTGGGGTTCTCCTGTTACCCTCACTTCTTTCCCACACTGGTGTTTTGACACATTATTAGGTCTGTTCAATGCAAGCCTTGTTTTGCACAGTACTAAGAATATAGTTAGTAAGTTGAATGAACATGTGATGGTTTTGTTTTGTGCTCAGTGTAAATATTGTCAGTGCTTTCTAGCTTGGTTTTCAGATGATGTGCTGAATGGGTTGTGTCCTTTCCATTTTTTAGAAATATTTGTGTTGTTTAAAACTGCAGCCCCCTGCATTAGATTCCAGCATTCCCTGAGCTGTAGTGACCGTCACGGAGGTCACGCTGATTTGGAAGCTGATATCATCAGTAGCTTTATTTCACATGGCTGGTGGTAAAATGTTTGCTCTTCTCTTTTAAATCATTTGTAAAAAGCCAAGCGAAGCTGTGCAGTCCGAAAGCTAGCATCGTCTCCAACACCAGTTGCTCCTGTCTGGCACGTTGTCATATTCTCGGACATTCCATCTGGAAGTACGTTCCTTTGTATCACTCATTTCTCTTTTGTCCCCCGCATTCACCTAATTGTCAAGCTCGGCATTTCTACTTCTTCATATTTCTCCTTTCCATCATCTTTCTTCTTTTTCGTCCTGTCATTCGGGTGCGAAGGCTTGTTTCCTCTCGCTTGAAGTCTCACAGCGCTTCTAGTCTCCCTCTGTGGTCTTTCCCCGTGTAAAGTCCGTCCATGTCGCTACCAGGTTATGGCAAATGTCTAAGCATCCAGAGTTCCTCGTTCAAATAAATAATAAGTCTTTGGAGATATTCTCTCAGTGGGGCTTTCTTCTGTTTTTCCAAGATGATCTTCTAGAATATTCTTTGTAGTAATTTGACATTTTAGCCAAACCTTATTATTTCAGATTGTGCCCTTATCCATTGCTATTTAGTCCTGAGACCCCACCCCTAACTCCATGCTACTGACCCAGCTCATTCTTTGTGACTCAAGAGCATCCTTTGTCTTCTGTGGACTTTTCCTTGAACCACCACTAGTCAGGTGGAGCCATACTTCCCTACCTTGTCTCCTCAACGGAGCTTTCTCTGCCCCTTTATTACTGTGCTCTACTGAACTGTACATTACAATACCTTTAATTATTGAAATATGTACCGTTATTGAATTTAATTATTAAGAAGCTCTGGAGTGGTGGGTTCCCTTTTTAACTCATTTCTTCCTCTCCCAACTTTGAGAGGCAGGCACAGATGTAGCTCAGAGATCTGAATTAGCTTTCAGAGCAATAAGGCAGTCTGTTGAAGACCGTGCTTGTCCAAATTTAAAGCCTGTGTTCTATGAAGTGGTTTCAGTGGTGACTATTTGTATGTCTTCTCCCCTCTGTTAGCTGCTGTATCCTTTGAGAGTAGGCCTTGCTCTTATGATTGTCTCTTCTATGTAATGTGTCTTGCTCCTCATAGTTTTGTATTTTCTGAAAACAGTTTAAAATGAATCAACTCTGCATAGCCTGGGAGAGTAGTAATTAAGTCTGCTGCCTCCAACCGAACAAACCCATGTACATCCAGGGACCTGGGTTCGTGTCCTGGGTCTAGAGAGAACAACCAAGATGTACAACTAAATGAAAATAAAAATAAAATACTTTTCAAAAAAAAAATGCATCAATTTAGTAAATAGGGGATAAATAACTCTACCAGGAAGGAAAAGGATATGATCTCTATGTGGCTTGATCTGGCTGGGAACCTCCCTAAAGGATTTATTTTTAATACTGTAACCTACCTCTTCAGAGGCCATAGATAATTTGACCTAAGAATTTTATCTGGGACACAGTAAAGCGAAACTGCGCTGTCAAAGCTTTTCCAAGTTCTTAGTGTTGCTGAGAGTCTTGACCCAGGGCAGCTAACTCTTTAGTTAATCACATTAATGATGCTTTTATTTATAAAAGTAGCAACCAGGTGTAGTCCAGTCGGGAGCTCAAGAGGGCTATTTTTGCCCCCTCCAGTTTGTCACCTGATGACTTAAAAGATATAATGGGTGGTGTTTGTGCTGAAAGGATGCTCATTCTATGTTATAGTATCTTCTGAGGTATGTATAAATGTAAAGACTAAAATACTGGCATACAAGAGAGCCACTACTGGTAAGTGAAATAAGTAATTATACCCAAATCCAAAACCTGTCTGGAATGGATAAAAATGAGAGGAAGGTCTCAGTAGCGTCAGTCCTGAAATATCTTACCCAACTTGGTTTTCAGTCCTTTGCGGCTAGATTTGCATAAAGGCAGTACACAGATTTCTCTACAGAACTTTCCTTATTCATCTGCCTGTGTCCCGTGGTCAGGTCTTTGTCAGCATTTGTCCAATTAGGACAATTCTTCAGTCAGGGATTACAAAATACAATAGTGTAACGAGAACGAACTTGGTTTTACCCTGGGGACAAAGAGGACTGGCAAAAGCTCAGAGAAAAGTTCCAGTGTGACTAGAGGAGTGTTTGATGTGAGAGAGGATGACCAGCAGGCCACTACCCCTATTTGTGTCGGAAAAAGTAGGAGAAATGTGGCTTGAAATATAGCAGGGGCCCTGAAACGGACTGCGGTGAGCTGGAGTGCCGTAGGACGCTGCAGACGAGTTTGTATTACTTAGCATTTCATTTTGCCTGAATAGCAAAGTGAGGTCTGTTTAATTAAATGAAAGTCTCAGTGCACTTATTAGAAAAAAGGCATGACAACAGATCCGTATTGTCCCTGTTGTAAGCCCGCAACGCCTCAAAGTCTCAGGCCTAAGCCAGCACCTGCTGCCCCCTGAACAAACGGGAACCGTTCGACCGTCCCTCTTACACCTTATAGCAGTTCATCACCACAGAGTTGTGATTTTGCTCATGCAGTGACAAATGCAAAAGTGTAAGCATTTAATTTGGAAGTAAATTTCATGTATTATTCCCTAAGCCCACTTGGCAAGTGAAGGAGGAAGCTCACGTGAGCTCATCACACTGCCATGCAGCATCTCCACATGCTCCTTCCTGGCCATTTCAAAATCGCCAGTGACATGTGAGGTTGGAGAATAGCTGCGGTTGTTGGCCTCCTGCCACAGCGAACCATCCTGAATGAGGCGCACACCTCCCTGGATGTCAAGGTCTCTGCCCTCAGACTTCAGGAGTTTATCCATTTGTCTTTCAAATCGCAAGATCTCTTTTACAGCATCCAGGTTTTCTCCAGCTGTATTTGAGCAATTCCAGAGCCAGGGGAAGGGAGCTTCTCAGCCTCTCGGGACTCGGGGTCCATCGCTGAGCTGTGGCGCGCTCCCGCAGTGGGTGAGGCAGCAGCGTTCAGCAGGAGTGTCCTGCTGAGCTGTGTCGTCGCAAAGGATAATACTACTTTATCGATCCCTCCACACTGTCCCCCGCCGTTGCCCTGAGCCTGTGGCGAATACAACCTTTACAAAACGACATCTGGAGATGCGACTTACTTTCTAACTCAAACATGGACTTTTTATATAAAAAAATAAGATAAAAGTATGTTTTGTAGGAATGGCATGGTGTTGACATTTCAGAGTGTCCATGATAAAAATAAAATCAAAGTCATGTATTTCAACAGAGGGGAGAAGTCACATTGAGACTTGGACGTGTGCGTAGACATGTGGCTACACTCTTCATGGAATGCAAAAGTCACTTCATTGGGCCCCATTTTGTTGCATAAGCCAACTTTTTCTTGTTATGCCAGAAAGACAGCTTGGCTAGCACACACTTTTAGAGATTAGAGACTCATTTTTGTTTCAGACTTCATGACCAGGGGACGTGATTGATGTCTATGAGGTGAGGAGGGGTCTGTACATTTAAATAGAGCAGAGTATGTTTCTCCAGAAATATTGATAGCTATAAACTATAGTACTTTGATTCCTTTCCTCTTAATAAGGCATTCCACTATCAGGGAGTTAGAAAAAAAAGTAGTGGTGCTTTTGCTGAGCGCTCCATGGGAATGTGTTTTTAATTGGCATTGTCACCTGTCTAAAGATAATGGGAAAAAGCTTCTACTTCACTGCTTGCATGATTTTTGATTTTACCTTTGTTTGTTAAAATGCAGAATTAAGGGGGAAAGGAATTGGTTGTGAGGTACCTTTTAAAAAGGTTTTTCCTTTCATTCTGTGTATTAATGGGATGAGAGAGAAGTAAAAGGCAGATTTATTTTTATGTTTAATCAAGTCCAATAATTACTGCATTGTGGTTCCTGCTTTGTGCATTACATTTTTGGTAAGTAATTTATCAGCTGCATTCTTTTTTATTTTATTCTATTTTCTTTTTCTGGAGGGGATTAACAGGTGCTATAGGATTTATACACTAGAGGCTTTTAAATTATTTCCATTTAGTAAATAAGGCTTATTAATGTAGGTAAAATGTTAGCTTTGACTCATTTTGTTTTCTGCCCTGTCTTAATTCAGAATGTCTCTCCAATTCTTGTGGGACCTGAGTGAGGACAAGGCAAG
The DNA here is from genome assembly GCA_004363575.1 of Solenodon paradoxus. NCBI lineage: Eukaryota > Metazoa > Chordata > Mammalia > Eulipotyphla > Solenodontidae > Solenodon > Solenodon paradoxus. Next base: position 53,547 of record RJWH01004127.1, on the reverse strand, counting down.
AAATTCATGGTTAGGTAGGGTGGCCACATGGCTTGAGTTTGTCCCTGTCATTTCTTATTTGAGCACTGATGTCTCCATTCCCAGGAAGCTCTGGGGTTCTGAGCTAAAGCAAGACATTAGTCACCTTCTGTGTGGAGAGCAGCCTCTTGGGAAAGTGGCAGAAGCTGTCAACTCCAGACCCTCTGAAAGGTGCTAACATGCCATCAGTCACGTTTCCCACGGCCCCTGCTCTTTCCGGATGAGTCATCTCTCTACAAAGCCTTCTCTGCTCCTTCCTTTTCTCGACTCTTCTTCATTCCCTTGGGGGACATCAGCAGCCTGACCCAACAGTGCTCAGTCACTTGGAGGCTGGTTCAGTGGAGTAGTGAGCAGGGTTTCCCATTCCCCAGCCCTGAGTATTGTATCTGGGTTACAGAAGGGAAGGACAGTCTTCCAGCAGAGCCACCTAGAGATTGGGTGGGAATAACCAGAGGACATGGACAAGCATTTTCCTGAAAGGTTTTTGGGAAATTGGGGTCCAGCAGCTATGGTATTTTACAACCCCTGACAGCAAAGATGCTGAATTGGATAATCTGATTTTCCCAGAAATGAGACCATTGATGTTGTTAAGAAACAAATCCGGTGGCAGCCTTTACTCCTCTCTATTCCTTATCACAAACTTTCCTCCCTAAAATTCCCTTTCTGAATTTTTCCCTTTCCCTTCTTTCTTTCTTTGAAATCAACACAAGTGCTTGTCTTTTTAAAACTTTGATTTTGCTTGGTTCCCTAGTTTTTCTAGGGAGCAGCTCACTTGTCAGTCTGTGTGTGTGTGTGTGTATGTGTGTGTGTGTGTATGTGTGTGCATTGTCCACATATCTTTAATCAACATGGGTAACAGACATACTACTCCTGTATAAAGCTGGAAAGATCCATATGGTCTTTGATTCAACGTGGGTTAAAGAAATATTATTTCATACAACACAAGATATCTAAGTGAATTCCTACTTTTGTATATAAATATATTAGTGGAAACATTAAAGTTCTATGTTGCCAATTTTGTATGTAATAAAGAGTGAGGTATGTTGGTTTCAGTGGAGTGATGGAAAAACATTAAAAGTAATTTTTCGTTGTAAAACATTACATGACAATATGCAGCTCTTATTACATTGTTGTTTTGTAAAGAAACTTAGGAAATCTGTATTCTATTTTGTCCAAAATCTTACATTTCTTGAAGGAATTTTGGATTCAAGCACATTCTTGGGTTTGTCATGACCTGGTGCTATGTACAGTAGTTTCTGTATATTTCTACAGCAACAACAAAAAGTAAGTAGCAGATGTTATTTGAGTTTTTATATATATGTGCAATTTTAAACTAAACACGATTTTGTAATTTTGATAACCAATACTCCCTATCAATTTCGGTATGCAGAAGCAATTTGTTTTCTTCTCAAAATTTTAATAAAGTAACAAAAGATTTCAGGTCAACATCATTTTAGCATTTGCTCTTTGGATGCTTTGATTGAAGACAATACTGTTAATGATACTGATTTAAATTGAAAAACAACAAAACTTGCATGGGAGAAAATTCTGCTAATATATCTATATTTATACTGATTTTATTTTCCAAGTTCAGTTGAGTAAATGTGAAATGATTCTTCAAATAGGATGTTACAGCAGCTCAATTTATCCATTACTCCATCCATAAAAATTTCTCATTTTCTTGAGAGGCTTTGCTTGCTTTTTAAAAGTATTCTTTGAATCTTATTTTAATTTGGGACTTCATGCTAGTGTTTTCTTCTATTTACTATTTCTATTGTGTTTTAAAATATCGTTAGGGCTAACAGCGAATAGAAAAACGTTTTGTTAGACGTGAGTTTAGAAATATTTCTAAAATATTTTCTAAATTTTATTTTCTTTATTTTTTATAACTAGACATTTCTAAATTAAAGAGAATCCAGAACTTCTGAATTTTCATTTCATTTTTTTCATTTCTAACACCAAATAAACTGTCAGAGAAGTAAATTTTTATTTTTGAGGAGCAATATGAAAATACAGAGGCTTCCCACACAAGTCCGTTAATTTCTCGTGTTTATAACATTTCAGATGCTTGGGGACCCTTGTTTCTACTCCTCCTCTGTTACTTTTATAAGGAAACAGTCTCCAAATAAAAATAATAATCTCATGCTATTTTGAGGTTGAAACTATTGTGAGGAAATCTTGGGAAATGTGTACATTTCTATAAAAAATGAATGCATTTTTAAATATACCTAATGAGTAAAATATATTAGCATTGTATTTAAACTCAAAAAGGGATTGCATCAGTAACATGTCTCTTGTTTTTTAATTAGCTCTTCAGTTGTGTCCTTCTGCCTCTTTGTCACAAATTCAAGCAAGGAGAGCGAACATAGTTTATATAATTTAGGCAGGGTTACATTTAAAGGCATGCCCTATTATTTTTCACCAGGATTTGCTATAAATCATCCCTTATTGTTATCAATTTTATACTTTGCATTCACACAGGATTAGCAATAATAGAGCCAAAAAGTCAAGCCTGAAAAAGAATAGTGTTTTGATAATGCTTTCAGTTTCATATAACTGATGTTTATGTTGGTCCCACATCTACTGCTTGCTTGCTCCATGCACAGCTTTTAGGAGTCATCTCCCTGCAACGCCCAGGCGTGCAGATCTGAGAGGTATGGTGTTTGCCAGTGAAACAGATGCTGAAATTGAAGTCCTGTTAGCAGCATATTGTATTTATGTAGTCAAGACCTAATAACATGTTGTGAAGCATTTTCTTTGTCAACTGAATGATATTCTAGCCTCTTTCTTTAATTTTGATATTTTATGTGGCCATGAGAATGTCTTTGAATGTGACTGTATACTCAGAATCAGGTCAGCAAATATTTGTTGAATAAAATGTATCCTGTTTAGGTTTCTTGTTGTTTATCGACCCAGCAGTTTGATTTTTCCATTTTAGGGACACCTTTCCTCCTCTCAAAAAAAAAGAATCAACTAGGTTATTTAAAGATTTTTTTCACCCACTTTGAGATCCTATGATTCCCTAACATGTATTTTCTATGAAAGTGGCTCTTATCCAGGAAGCTGACTTGCAAAATCAGCAGTACGAGTCACCTGCCATACAGGAAAAAAAGAAGTTTTTAAAGACACATTTCAGATATGGATTTCAGAACTAGAAGTGCTCTGATATATTTAATTTACTTCAACTTGTACGGTAAATTAAATGTTAAGTATCCATTTCATTTTACACATTAAATGTAATTTTACAGTTTAATTTTGCTTTATAAAAAGAAAAGCTTTAGCATATTTATTTTATGCCCAGGAGCACATATCCCTGTGAATTCTGCATATTCAGGAAATCGGGCCATTTCTCAACCCATTTCTGGCCACTCAGTCTGTGTACCCAAAGCTCACTCAGGAGGACAGATGACTGGGTGTTTTCAAGAATTATACTAATTCCTGTTGTAAAAACATACCCTTTGAAGTTACCTAGGAAAATGAAAGAAAACAAACATGGTTTTAATCGGAAACCCAGGAGGAGAATGTGAGCTGAGGAAGTAAGCTTTGCATTGTTCTAGTTCAGAGAGGAAATTTCTTTTCAACCTTTTTGCCCTTATTGGAGAAACAGAGCTCTCGGTTTTTCCTTTGGCAGAGACTTGTTAAATACAAATGAGAGTTAGCAGTTATATAGCTGCTTATACTCAGATAGGGAAGTGTAAGAAATTCTGAAAATGCCTTTTATAAATAATGTGTGTTTAGTGACGATAACAAGGTTTTTGCTTCTTTGCTTTTTGTTTTGGGGAGGGTGGAAAGAAGTCTCACCTTTCTACCGCATTTCACGTCGGAGCTCTTCAAAGAGCGTTGCCTGCTGCTGATCAGGAACAATTCGCAGTGACTTGTGTATGTTATTGGACAACATCAGAACTGCTGTTCTGAACTGATCCACCTAAGCATGTCAGCCCAGCTTCCCTCAGTCGCCTCATCATGTTTGTGCTTTCTGACCTATCACGACAGCCTGTTTTACAGCCCTTCTGGTGAATTTTGCCGAAATTGAATCCAGAAGAGTTAAATACTTTGTAAAAGTCCAGACAGCAGGCTTTAGAGTCAATAGCTGGAAATCTGTTCTTCTGTCATGGTCCTGCTAGATAAAATAATGCAGACTTCCCTGAAGCGCTTTCCTTAGTCTAAGGGTAACAATAATAAATACAGCTATGAGGACCAAATAATTTAAATATAAAAGGACCCCTATATTATAAATATTTTGAGCGTGCACACTAAGCAGGAAAAAAGCCCCAAAACTTTTTCTAACAGGTACATATCTGTGTATCAAATATATGTATTAAAATGCATGTGTATTACTAAGCAAAAATAGTTATTTTTCTCAAAGATCAAGAAATATAAATGAATGGTTCTCACATTTTCTTCCCTCCACCTCAGTCATTTGATGGACTGCCACCCTCACCTTGCTCCACAAAACCACACAATCCATTCTGAAGTTTGCTTTTTTAAATAATTTGCAAAATGCAAGTTATCCTTGATGTCACTACTAGTTAGCATGGCTGCTGATGGAATTCCGTGCTTTGCTAACTCTCTTGGGATAGGTAAACAGAGTTCGCAAATCTTTCAAATATTATTGACGTTTAACTCTCTCTATCTGCCTGTATATAAACATATGGAATGTAGTGATTTTTACAGATAAGGAACTGAATGCTCCCTGTGCTATGAAATTACATCTGTCTCTAGTGCGCCTAGGTAAGGTACTTCTGTGGCATGTTGGTACCTTTCTTTTTGCCCCCTTTGATCTTTGGAACTTCCAGATGATCAGGGTTAAAGTCAGAAATCATTTCTTTGATTTGCTCACTCTGGTAGCCACGTTGAGAAAAGCAACCTAGAGTGTTTTGCAACGTATTTTTCACTTCCCCTGGTCCCTTCAGTGTTTTATGACTGGGGTCCTTTGTATGCTCACAGCTGCCCGTGTAGCACACATTTTTCTTCCCTCCTGTATCTTAAAGGTAAGAACTTTGATTTGGGGATCTTAATATACTGATGTGATACCGGAAATGACTGAGGTAAATTACAGTATTAGTATCTCCTACCATGATGCTTAGCCTTGACTAAAAGCCTGGAATCATCACATTTCTATGCACACGTGAAGACTTGTGCTTTCCTGGGTAAGGTTCACGAGGCTCCCCCAAATTCTGCAGCCCTAGGTGTCTCTGCCTAAGGTTTCAAGGTCTCCCGAGACCCCTGTGCGCCCTTTGCTGATTGATCTGTTCGGTGCAGCCCCACATTTGGAATCAGTCGTTAAGACCTGGGTAGACTAGAGTATCATTTGTTACTTGCAGTTTGCTTAGAAATATGACATGTTTTCGGATGAATCATAAACCTCCAGGCTCCCTTGATGCCCCAGAAACCTTCGAGTGCCTTTGAGGGGGCAGGAGCAAAGGCTCTCTCACTCCAGATTTGAGGGTTTTGTTATCTTAACACCTGTGTTCTCACCTAGGTTTTCCACACACAGCACTGCTACCCGCTGTTCCCTGAAACCACACTGGCAGCTGTGAATATCTGCCAGTCCCTTTGGTGGTGGCCGGGGCATTTTTTTTTTTTTTTTTTTTAGAAGAACATTGATGGTGTCTGGCTCTTTTCTGTTTTATAGCTTAGGGCATTTATAATTTGGGATAAGACGATGAAACATTTAGCAGAGTGGAATTCAACAAATGTCCCCGAGTGTGACTTTTATGAATACCAGTTCAATCAGCCCTTTTAAAATTGGACTTTTTTCCTCTTGAATTTCACTTTGAAAGTCTATTTCAAGTGGAAGCTTTACTTCCTTTAACAATACTCACTAAAATATGGCAAAAGACAAAAAAAAAAATAAAAATAAAAATTTTCAGAAAGGAACGTTAGCTGGGAAGGCCTATAGGTTGATTGCCTGCCACACGCTGCCTTTGAAAGTGTCTCTCACTCTTGACTTAGGCTTCTGTTTGAATGTGAGGGTGAAAACTGGAGAGGGGGGTGAAGCAAATGATTTCTAACGTAGTAGAGATGAAACGACAGCATCTGCCCGCCACCCCCTTCCACGAGCCTTGCTGAGGCAAGGAAGGAATCAGGTGTTAGAACAAATGTAGCTATAAAAATGGGTCGGTATTAAAGCATGCCTAGAGGAGCTCAGCACGGTCCCCTCTGGGAAACCAAATTTGGAAACAGCCCTTGGGACAATGTGTAGTTGGCTTCTCTGTCAGTCACGGCAGAAGCCCGGATCTTTGTAGGCCGCTAAGTCAAATGTGGAACAGAGCTAGCCGAAAGAAAATAGAAAGAGTGGCTCCTCCGTGGACTCTCCGACCCCTGGCTGGAGATGAAGTTACAGAATTAAACTGACTGTGATCAGGAAGTTTAGTAGTGTGAACTGAAATTGTAGTTGTGAATAGCAGCTACTAAAATAAGTCAGTGTGCCCTGCAAGAAAGGCACTGGTTCATTGAATGTCCGAATGTCCATCTTCTTCTCATGCACCAAATCACGTTTGAAAAAAATTCAGCATTTACTGTGCCGAATGACTGTTTTTTGTCGTTGTTGTTGTTCTAGCATGTGAATAACCCGTCCTCACCACCAGTCACACTTCAAACACTTAGTCGTCATGGAATTGGGTTCTTTTAGTCTCTGAGATGTTTTGCAGAGGTTAGCACAGAGAAGCACTAACAGGGTCTGAGAGTTGTAAGAGGGCCGTTATCCAGCTTTGATGCCTCCACTCTAGTTGATGTCAAAATGCCATTTTAGCCTGTCACTGATGCTGTGTGAGACCCACTGCTCTCGCTCAGTCAAGGGCTTTCTGAGTTAACAAAACAGGTCATGATTAGTGACGTGCCTTTGAAGAAGTAATGACTCCAGGGATGAGTTGACAGTGACTCAGGCATTGATTAGTATCCTTAGTCCGAAGGATATTCTTTCCTTCATGTGTCCAAGAGGGGCAGTCATGCCAGAATCCATTCGAAGACTTCAGCTTGCTTTTGTATGAGTCATGTGACTGTCTTGCAGCATAGTTTGTGTGTGTGTGTGTGACAGATGTTAGGGGTCTGGCATTTTCTCCAGATTAGTCAAAGAAGTGAGACTTGAGACTTGGGGTTTGCATTTGTTTTACCAGAACCTGAAGGTCAGAGACCACAGCTGATTATTACCTAGGGTCTCGCTCCACCATCGGTCATGACTCTTCAGTCTCACCCGCATTAACTGTTGGGACTGCTCCTCCCTGTCCTCCTCCTCTTCCCCCCACCTCCTCCTTTTTCCCTCCCCTCCCTCCTCTCTTCAGCAAATGTAAGTCGAATTGAAAAATTAGCAGCAGTAGATTTCTCATTGAGCCTGTTCTCCTGGGAAGCTGGTTGTTTGGAATTCACAGTCATCCCCGCCCTTCATCCCCTGATAAAGGGAGGGTAAAGGGCTGCTGCTGCTCTTAATTTTCCAGGAACAGGTGAAATACATCCTGCCGTGAATAAAACACCCCAAGCCATAACTTTTGAGGCGATTTCACTTCTCTCCCCCCGGCAGAGGCTGTTGTGTATTGTTACAGCAGTACGAGGAGCTGTTATTAGAGTGTTATGGAAACCAGGTGTTAGAGCTGATTAGTCACTAATCTTCCATCTCTGGGAGCTTGGCTCCAATCTTCTGTTCATCAGAATCATTCTGTTGCGTTAATTTATTCATCCCGGCTCTAAGAACCTTGTCAAATCAACATGGTGGTCTCTGCTGGGTCCCTAGTGCGCTATAGCCCCGATCACAAACCTGCTCTATGACACATAATTCAGAGTAATTGGCAGTCGGTGCCCAAACAGCCCTGTGATTAAATGGGCATGGAGATTGCAGTGGCCTCTCACCTATTAGCAGGTAGTCTCGCTAGGCCGACGGCGATCTTCAGCCCCGGCTGCTGCCAGAAAAGGCCGTGTTACTTTCTCAACTCGATGTGGTTTGTGATGGAGCACGTTTTTCTTGTTTCCTCTTAATATTTTGCCTCTCAAAACACGAAATGAGCCACTTAACTTTCTGTTTCCTTTTTTAGACTTCAGCTCAAGTCCTCATTAGTAAATTTTAAAAATGGCTGAAATATAGGAAGCCCTTCACTTAGTATGAAAGGGAGAGAGACCACTTCCCCCACCCCCATTTATGCGGCTTTTTGCAAACAGCTCATTTTTGGCAACTATTTCTAAGGCACAATGGGATGAATTTGACCATGTTTAAAATGTTTTGACAAGTTCTGCAACCGGTTCCATCGATGTTGACACAGTTTTTTCTGTTGAAAGTAATTTAGCGACCACAAGGTTGTCTTTAGCTGGTAGTAATGGGCGAGTTTGTACTTGTTCTGACGGCGTTTCTTTTGTGCGTGTGGTTTCTAAAAAGACAGAAATACAGGTTGGGGGAAATTTGGAAGACAAGTTGGCAAAAAGAATCCATGAATCTCAGTATTTAGGGAGAAATTATTTGGCATCTTGCCTTGTTTTGGTGTTTTTGTGCATAAAGGAAGCCCTTAGGATTTGTGAATTAGGTCCATTGTGGGTGACTGAAAGATCCATGATGTTTATTTTTCTCCTGCTGAGGTTTATGTCATTGCCTTCACTTCAGATTGTTTGTGCTACTCTCTACTCATCTTCATGCGTGAAGTAACTGCCTGTAAAGTGCGTGGAGTCATTTTTCCCCTGCAAGAAGGAAGACAGTGAGAAAGTCAGCACAGAAGTCACTTGTTAGAGCTCACACTCTAGGTGACAGTACCATCAAGTCGCCCCTACCCATAAACAGACCGATGATCTTTTGCCAGTGACGGACTTTATATATTACTCTATTTTAAAAATCACTCGTGACCTGAAGGTGACTTTAAATTCCCCTTTTACATTTCCTGCTTAGTGAGGGAGGAAAAGGTCTTCAGATGCAATGCATGTGAATTTAGTCTCCTAAAGCCTCACAGTGCAATGAGGAGTCCCACTTTTTTCGAGTTTGTAGCTTAAAAAACAAACGGAATTTTATTATTTCCACACTGTCTAATCATGTCAGCCTTAAATAGTATGACTATAAATGGATGCAGAATATTCTGTCGTAGAGAAGTACCAGAATTTAATATCCAGTTCTTGGTCTGAAGGTGTATTTGTTCTTCTCTTTTCTTTTTCACTGTTAAAGGTAATTACCTTACTAAGCACATTTGGATATAATTTTACACTCACGATTTAGGTTATTTACTACTATAAGTTCTCCAATTTAGAATCTGGTGAGGCTGAATAACCCTACAGAAATCTAAAATGAAAAGAAAATGATTGGAAATGACCTCAAAAACTTCCAATATGGCACCCCTAATTCAAACTTTATCCAAATTCTTGGAGGCAAGCTGGCTGCATGGCTAATATTTACATAATTGTAGCAGATTTCCATTGGCATGCCTGAGCTTCGTTCTTTTTTATCGAATGGAACTGGAATATCTGTTAAATAATCAGGCTCCAGATCTTGGGTTTTGAGGATTATCTTGTGTGATCATAGCTGTCTATCAACAAAGGTTTAAGTAGGAAGTGAAGCTAATAATGATTTTCCCAATCTGATGTGCAGATTTGGTAAATGAGACTTTTTAAGGTATAGCCTGTATGTATCGAGAATGAAAAAAATGTCATTTAGAACAGGACCAAGATGATTCCTGAAAGTTAGAGCTCCTGTTAAGGTACTCTTCACCTTTCAATAACTCTCTCCATCTTTTCTCCCCATGGACCATTTAGATGTGGTTGATGGCAAAATTTTTATCGAGAGAGAAGCAGGATTTCTGGGAGGGAAATTTGAAAATTCCATTTGAAGCTCCTGTTTCCCCTTATGAAAGTCTTTATCATTGTACCAAGCTGGAATCTATATTTTGTTTGATTCTCATGATGTGAAGTCAGCCACATACCCAACAAAATCTCTGCAGATTTGTCCAGGGTATATTTCTTTTCCCTTTAATACTTTACCCCTGGTTTTTTAAGACCTATGGCATCAGGGGAAGAAAGAGCCAGATTGCCTAATACAGTTTCTAGGTCAAAGCTATAAATATGTTTAAGACCCAGGGCTTTCTCTTTTCTACATTCTCCGCATTTGTGTTTGAGACCCATTTCACCAATTCCTACCAACCTGAGTATATTAATTCTTTGAAACTTGGTAATTAAGCTGACGGGCCGCACAGTCTCCTTTTTGCCATTAAAAACTAGGATACTCTTGCACGAATTCATTACCTACTTGTGAGTATCTGTTTTATTTCAGTGTTTTTAAATTCATATATAGACGTGCTTAGATTCCTGTGTCTTTCATTGTCTAAATGGTAAGATAATTTCTTTTTTTGCTTGGTTGCTTGTTTTGTGTTTTGTGTTTTGGGCACATTAGTACATCCATTCATGGTGCTAGGATAATTGGTTTGTTCTTTGGGGAAAAAGAAATTTTGCTATATACTTACACAGATCAGAAAAAGTTGTCGAAAGTTAGAAAAATAACGTCAAAAATATTAAACCTTTATATCTGGGAACCCAAATGAGTGGATTGGTCTTAGTAAAAGACAGGAAAATTTTGTTTTTGTTTTTGTTTTTCTATTCTCATGTCTCAACTTATTCTATGAGTGAAGAGACTCAGACTCATAAAGGGTAAGGAAATTCCCCTAATGCCCACAGCTAACTCTTGGTGGAGAATGGAGTGGAAACTTCCGACACAGCACACACATCAAAACCAATGACAGGAAAGGTGCCATGTCCTTCTTCATCTCATTCATTGGCTAAGGAAGAAGGAACCTGATTCGCTTCCATTGGTTTTAACCTTATCGCAGTAACTGAAAAATCTCAGTGTGCTAACCCTTTGCTGAGACGTAATAGAGAATTGTGACTTCTGACTCTCTGGTTTGTCTAAATGCAGAGCTTTAGTCAGGAAGCTGGTATCCCTATCTGATATGATGAGTGGTTGGAGAAAGAATGGAAAACAAATATCGTAGGCCATAAAGAGCTGCCATGGTTATGAGGACGAAGACAGCAAAGGCATCTGGCATATGTAAGACCTCATTCATGCAAGTTTGATATCAGTCATGGCACGTGACCAGATTTGAATCTGAGCTGCTATCAAGTAGAAAAGCACAGCCTGAGTACTTTCTTCTCAAAGATGAAATCGTGCTGATAGGGGGTGGGGGGGTGCAGAAAACATCTAATTTATCTTGTTCACAAAAAGTGTCGTTTTAGTGTCAGTTCCTCTTTCTTTTAAATCCATGAAGACTGGTACAGTCAGGAAAGACAGACATGGTTATACGCATTTGTTCCTGACACCTTGGGGTACAATTTGAGCATGGAGCCCATGGGAAATCACTGTAGGTGTGCAATTCCTGTGACTGTTAAATGAAAGTGCGAATCGGATTCCACATGTTCACTGGGGAAACTTAGGCAGAAGATAGTCTTGTATTCGTAAGCGTTTCAGCTCACTCGAAGTGGAGTCTGAATTCTTTCCATTGTATACAGCCTGAGGAATCTCTCAGCCACACAGTTTATATCAGCAGAAGAGAGAAGGAAAATAAACACATTCTCCTCCACATATAGAAATGTCTTCTCAATTTTCACATACAAAATTTCCCTAACCCTGGGAGAGTTAAAGGCCCAGGGGAGGGATAGCTCTGTGTAGGTGTGGATTTAACTTTTGACATTCATACTGTCGTTTGAGCCTATTACTGTTTTTGTCTGAGGTGTATTTTTATTTATGTCAGTCTGCTTTTGGTGACGAGGATGATGGTGGTGAGGAGGACAATAACTGTATTTATTGAGGGTATTAAAGTGTTTTTCAGGGAGACTCACAAATAATAAAGTTACTTAGAGCTTATTTGACAGATATCGTGCAAGGTGCTTAAAAGTTACCATTTGTGTCCTGGTAATAATCATTCTTTTTTTCTTTCTTTTTTTGGTTGAGGATACTGAATCTCTGAAATGTAAGACAAGATTATTGGTAAAATCAGCATAGGTCTATCTTATTTCAAGTCCCAAGTTTTTTTCATGGTATGTCCAGATAAGACTTAAGTCAGTGCTTAGATGTCTCACCACTGTTATGCTAAGTGAGAAGTTATTCCAGGAGTTACCTCTCTGGTGATGAGGCCCTAGTCTCCAGCCCCCAACACACGCCCCTTGCTGCACCATCACACATGTGCGTGTGCACACACACACACACACACACACACACACATGCATGTTTGCTGAAGTAGAGCAGAGCATGCAACGTCAGAGGAAAAGCAATTCCCTCGTAGTCCCTCAAACACATATCCCATCAATACATTAGAAAACATCTCCGATTCATTTGATTCACAACTGTTCTGTTCATCAGAAATCATGGAAGATGGTGTGTGAAATTAAACACATGCCTTCTTCCCAGAGTCTCTGAATTTCTTCTAGTTCGACGTGACCCACTTTAGACAAGATTTCCACTAATGAACACATAAGCTAGTGTCTGATTTCTAAATGTACATTAAAGCTCACCTAATGCAAAATTAACCAACCTTTATTACTGGAACTGTAGACTATTAAAATAGCATGCAGAGTTACCAAATTATAAATTTGGAAGAGATTTCCTTGTGAGGTACTTGTGACTTTATGAACGTTGGTTCCCTTCCTTTGAAATTGGGTTTTGAGTCAAGGATTAATAAAACTGATAAAGAAAAGGCAGGGATAGGACACGGAGCAGTTCTTGAAGGTCACAAACTCTAACTTTTGTTCCCTGGACAGGCCCAATTTCACAGGGATCGTTATCCCTAGGAGGTACTGACGTTTGCAGTACAGGATATAAAAATAGTAAGGTTCCATAAATGTTAGCTGTGTTAAGCACTTCTTTGGCAATTTCTCATTAATTCTCACAAAACCCATGAAGATGGATGCTGTTCCCATCTCCATTTTATAGATGGGGACACCGAAATTGGAGGCTGTGTTTTTGCATCGAAACTATACAGCAATTTACTAACAGAGCAAGGAGTATGGTCTGTTAGCTGCTAAGCTCCATGCTCTTAACTGCCGTACTCTACTCCCATCACTTTCTTCATAACAGAACTTAACTGGTGTAGAGAATACCCTAACCTATGTGGGTTTATGATCTATTTATGCTGATCCATGAAATTATAAAAATAGAGTAAATGCCAAGAGCAGCTGGTGAGGGAAATAGACGAAGTCGTAAAGACAATCACTGGGAAAAACTGCCCCCATCGCAGAGTAGCTGTGGAATCTCAGTTCTGGGGATTGATTTATTAGCCGTGTCCTTGTACTAGCGCTTGTATTTGGGGGCGGGGTGGGGGGGCGAGGGGGTTGGGGGCTTTTAGTGCTTTATCTGGGAGTTGTGACATATTAAGCCATTATCCACCATTAATAGCTTAAGTTCATGTATCCAAATAGTTTTCAGTCACCTACAGGAGACCCGAGGAGCTGGTCCTTCACGCCGAAACGGTAGATGCTTTCATTGAGCACGTACTATGAGGCAAGAATAAAGGTAGGTCAGGTGATCGGTACAGTTGGTCAGTGCCAGCGCGGGAGAAGATGCTCACATGGGCAAAGTGAGAAAAGGTCACAAAGTGGTATGTTTAGATTGATCCTGCTTTGCAGGAGTAACTGTGGTTCTTTGGGAAGTTGGAATTCTGAATGATTTTTATTTCCCCTTCTTTGCCTTATCTGTATCTTTTAAATGTCATTGTTAAATACTTATTCTTTCGGAATTTACAGAAGGGCACATCAGAGATCCACAAATTCTGTGAAGGGTCAAATGTCTCAAGCTGTGTGGACAGTGGGCACACTCTTGAAACTACTCAGTTTAGCATTTGGGGCATGTAAGTAGTTATAAACAACACCACTGTAGAGTCTTCCAGTAGAACGAGAGTTCCAAAGTCAAGCCAGCTTAGTTTCTGATCACCGCATGCCATTATTACTAGTATGTTACTATTGCTGCCATTTCATTAAGGAGTAGATATTTTAATACACAAAAATAAGTAAGATCACCAAAGATGAAAAAGAGGAGCCTTTAAGTTGAATAAAGTGTACATTTAATTTCATAAAGAATGCTTTATTTTCTTGTGTTTCTTAGTTTTCTACAGTCTAAACTCCACCCCTGTAGTTGGATACTCAGTTTTTAAAATTCACATTTTTATTGTAAAAGCAGTTTTAATATTTGCATGTAATATAATCATTATATGTATAATGAACCTCCACATACCTATCACCTATTTTCCATACTAGCAGAGCCTCTATGCTTCCACTCAGTCATCATTCCTTCCTCACAGTTACTACTTACTGATAGTTTTAGAAATGTGTTGACGTTGTATGTGTGTGTAGATGCACAGATCCTAGCTGTGAGATTCTGACTAATGGGTGTAACTGCTTGTGTAACACACTCCCCTCAGACGTACCTCATACCTCCAGACACAGCACATTGGTGCTGAGTCCTGAATCCCAAGATCGGCAGTGAACTCCGTGAGATTCCTCCTGGTTTCCCTGAGGAACGGGGATGTTGATTCCTTTTTCACTAGAGGTAGACATTGTGGCTTTGTCACTAGTGATCTAGAGAAGAGCCCAGGTGTATAAGCGCAGAGAGATTAAGCCCCCCGGCAGGGATACACAGTAGTGGCGACATCGAGCTTCAAACCCACAACTGTCTCATTCAAGTCATGGGCCGCTTCTGTAGCCTGGTTGGCGGGAAGTCACAGGTGTACTCCGGGGTTTCCGAAGGAAGTAGGACAGGTGACGGACTTTACCTGTGTCCTGTCACGTGTTTCTAGAGCACACTCCAGCATTTAGTCTTTGGTCAGTCAACCTTTGTTGAATGTGTGGGAGACAAGGCCAGTCTTGGGAGGACACAGACCTGGATTACAAGGGCCAGGGGTCCCCTGCATACTGTTGTCTGATGCTGGAGATCTCAGTGTGTTATTTGTGAGCAAAACCTGCTTCTCGTTGTAAACTGCACTTCCCTTGCCACCCCAGCCAGCCCAGTACAGGCATCAGAGTCTGAGGACAGTGAATAAACTGGGTCCTGGCACTTCTCACTTGTGCACACTGCAGCAGCGATGACCGTCTGTCCATGTGATCATTTACCGCAACGCCGTCGTCTGGACCCTTCAAGTCAGTGACATCAGCTGGAACATAGCCTTGAAGCCAGTGGTGTGAGCTTGAACATAGCCTGCGTCCTCTTTCTGTATTTCCTGTTATAAAATGATTTTTGTATTACCCTGATTTATAATACTGACTTCTAAAGCTCTGATTCTTCCTGGAGTGTGAAATAGAGATGGCAATGGAGATGGAGAGAGAAATTGAGGAAAAAGAAAGATGATAGAGAGATATAAAGGGGAAAGAGAGAGTGGGAGGAGGGAGGGAGGAGAAAGAAGTGGGTAGAGAGAGAGAGGAAGGGAGGGAGAGGAACAAAAAGAAGAAGAATGTGAGAAGACAGATTCTTGAAGTAATCTGAGAGAGTTACTTGCATTGCAATTTTCTCAGATGATTTAAATTATGCTTGTGGAGATGATTTCCATGGAAGACCACAAACTCACCTGGCCAGGGGCCAAGCAGATCGCATGAGCCCCTTGAAGGTGTGGGAGGCCATTGTCTTTTCTGAGACAGTCGCTCCTAAAGTAGCATCATAGGCCATAGAACTGCCATGTTTTGCTCACATCTAACTTCTCCATGAGAAACCAATATGCAGATGCTTGTGCGAAATATGCTTTAAAACTGCATGCACATGTGTGCAGTGTACCGGACCAGCGTGCAAAGGGCAAGCCCCGGAAGTGGTGCTTCAGCCTGTGAGTGGCCCGGCTGCACACTTCCCATGGCAGGTCTTCTCCCTTCTTCCAGGTCTCCAGGTAACCCAGGGAATAGCCTGGGAAGACACCTGCCGGCAGCCCCAGAGCCAAGTGACAGGGTTCCCACAAACTCCAGCCTAGAGGACTTCTCTTTACAGCTTTTCTTTAAACAGAAACACAAAGCTACATTTTGGTAACCAAAGTTTGCTTCCAGAACCCTGGGTAGAGATACGAAACATCTTATTCTGTGTCCCCAGCTTTGAAGCGAGATCACTCCCTTGTTTCAAATGGGTGGGGATGGGGCGTAACTCCCCGTCCCAGCCCAGCGGTATCATCGATCGCCCGCCCCAGCCTGTGGCACACACAGTTGAATTGCTTTTCCCTGAGGGAGGCAATGCCTCCAGGTGTGCTAATAATAAAATTAATAGCTTAGAGAAACTGCTTGCTACAGCAACAGCGGCGAGAGAAAGGGAGGATCGATTTCAGTGTTTAACTGTCCTAATTCCATAGTGCACACCCCACCTCAGCCCCCGCGAGCGGCGCTGGGGCTCACCGTTAATCAATAGATGCCTGATTTAAAACAGAGAACCGGTTTCAAGATTAGAGGTCTTTGTGAATAAAAGGATGCGTGGTAAAACTGTCCAGTTCCTTCAGTTCCCATCTTAGCACGGCAGCTCCAAGGGCAGTCACTAGCTAATGCGGGAGACTCGTGGTGGTCGCATCCTTCTGCCTGTAAACAAAAGGAGGCAAGTGCTGCAGGCGGTGTCATATCAGTAGGAACCATCGAGTGGCTCTGTGGCTGAAGGACTGAACATAAAGATGTGTGAGTATGTGGAGTCACGTGGAGAACAGTACGTGTCTGCTCTGATTGGCCGCCTAGCTTGGCTTCAGTTTACACGTTCTTGGAGCTGGCGTTCTCATCTTCTCCTTGGAGGGGACGGTCAGGTTCCACGTCAACTTCCTGGCCTGTCTGGGTAACCGCTGCTCACCCAGTGCCCTTGGGGTCCTTTCAAGGGCTCAGTGGTTCTGCACCAAATCTGCCTCCACCTACATGACAAAAGCCACACCCCCTCTTGCATTTTCTGGAGGACTTTAAGCTCCCACTTTCTCTGTGATCTTCCCCTGCATCTCCTATTATTTCTTCGGACCTTTCTGGCTCTTCCAAGCTGTGATCTTTCCCTTAGACGACAGCATCTCCCTTTTTTGAAAAAAAGCTCCTTGAGGGTGATGAGGTGTGCCTTACTTCCTTTTGACATGCTTCCCAACTGGCTCAGAAAATAGTTTTTAAAATATAGGAGCAATCATAGGCACTTCCTGGTAGAGTAGTGGTTAGGTCTGCTGCCTCTGTCTGGCTCGGTTCACCTACATCTCTGGTTGTGACTGGCTAGGGGCTGGGGAGAAAAGAGGAACAACTAAACAAAATAAAGAAGTATTTCTTCCTCCTCTCTCTCCATGCCTGCCTGCCTACTCTCCTTCCTTCCTTCCTGTACCTTACCTTAAAACACACACACACACACACACACACACACACACACACACACAATGAGCTCCTAAGAAGAAGAGATAATATTCTTTTCCTTGTCTATTTTTCATTTCCAATGCCAAATTTTTTAAGGTTGCCCTAAATTAAACATAGTCCCATGCGCAGTCTGCACTGGTGGAGTAACATTTAGGTCCGCCACCTCAGTCCGCTTATATCCCAGGGTCCCAGGCCTGAGTTCCAGGCCTTGGGAATAAACAAAATGAACAACTAAAATAAAAACAAATAAAATTGCTTTTTTCTCCTCTCTTCCTGTCTGCTACTCACCTTAATTCTCGCCCGCATCTTGCCTTAAAAAAAAAAAAAAAAGGAAAAAAAAAAGCTTCACAAAATGGAGTCCCACCCTCCTTTGTGACCTCTGTCCATGGTGCATAAAATTGTACTTGGGTTGAGGGATGGGTTTTATCCTTTGTACCACCACTGAGGAAGAAAGGGGAGAGACAGCTGGTCCGGGAGGGCCTGCTGCTTTTGAACTACTTTGCAAGACTGACTTACATCAAATTCCCTTTTCCTCACCACCCCTCTGCCTCAGTGGTGAACAGTCAACCAGAAGAAGAGGGTTGAATCTTTTCCCAGAATGGAAGAGAGTAAAGCCGAAATACCTTCCCACCTCCTGTTTTTGTGTGTGTGTGAAATATCCAAAGACAAAGCATTTAATTTGAAACTAAGAAATGGCATTAACTTTGTTGTTCGGTTTTTCTTTTTCATATTTATTTTTTACAGCAATGGTGGGAGTTGATTCCCAGTATGGGTTCTTTTCAGCTCATTTTCTCAGCATGGGAGACCATTCCATATTAGTTCTATCTCAGTGAAACCTTTCACTTTTCAGTTAGTCCTTATTTTTGTCACTATTTTGTTGCATTAAGTGTTAGTTGGTTTTGATTCTCTCTTGATAGAGAGGTGGATACAGGGAGACAGACAGGCAGAGGTATATAAATAGATATCTTCCGTTCCTCTCCCTTTCACTCCTTTTATCTTCAGAAAGGGTCAAAAGTGATGGCAATGGCAGAGGAACTTTTCTGGAATTTCCTCTTTGAGAAAAGTGTTTTCTAAATTTGAATAGTCAGGTGGCAGCATTGTAGAGAACCAAGGTCTAAGAATAACTTTTCCATCAGTATGTAGGATCTTGTGGAGGTTTAAGTCTCCCTTTATGTTTCATATGTTTAATTAGAAGTATTATTCCCAGTGATGCTGAGCAACGGGAGGATAGCATGAGAATGGATATGTGGGTGCATCTAAGTGCATCACCTCGGTAGCCTAAGTTTAGAGATTTTTCTATTAGGTAACTTCTGACTTTGGCTATACCTTTCATTTTCAGAGTCCATGCATTTATAAAACTCAGATGGTCTTGTGTCTGATCACAAAAGCAACTAGCATACTGAACCAATTTCATTTACAGTCTACAAGTCCCCAACACATAGGAAGACATTGAGTCCAAGAACCATGAACATTAGGTCCCTAAGGGATCCTGAGACAAAAGAGAAATTCCTGGAAAGAGGGAAGAATGAGGAAGAGCACAGAACACTGTACCCAGCATGCTGTTAACCTTCCTGCCAACTTCATTTCTTTCCTGCCAGTGGTTTTCAGTTTCCTTTTGAGTATTTTTTTTCTTCTTCTTTTGTGATAGAAGTCAGAGTGAAATCGGGATTTTCCTAACAAAAGTACTCACTTTCTAGCCAGATTTGTTAGAAAGTCGCCATTGCTTCAAGAGAGAAATACTTGTCTGTCGCAGCTCAGGTTAATGGGACCTGATTTTTGTTCCCAATAACATAATATTCAAATAAAGGCAAAACTGTTATTGTGTGCCAAGCATTTGATTGGAATTATATTGCCTTTTAAAGATGTAATGCTAGGTAAATGAAAAAGAAAAGGAAAAGTCCAACTTTAATGACCTTCATTTTACATCCTGAAAATGAATGGTAATAACCAGAAAATAGAGAAGTTCCAGTGAGTTAGGGTTCATAAATATTAAATGTAATGGAGGAAAATCACAGATTTTTAAGAAATTAACTTGAACAAATGGTCATTTTAGTTACGATGTTGTCATTTTGAGTAATGGCCATTAGCACAGTGGATTCTAATGGGCCTGAGCTTACTGTATAAGAAGAATGCCTTCTGATTAACTGGGGATTTTTTCCTGATGCTGCAGCCAGTTTACAACTACTGTATATCTCTTCATTTTGAGCTTGTGATTGGCTGCAAGGGTTCTTTGTTTCAAGATGTGTGTGCTCTGTTTTCATGATTAAGCTTTTTTATGATTAGTCTCCATTTTCTTTTTTTGTGTTAACTTTTACTCTGAATAATATGCGGAGCCTTGGAGAACTGATTGGCTGACTGATGTAATTGAGTTCAGATGCTGTTTCTTTTCTCTCCCCACTGTTTCTAGGCCCTGCTCTGTTCTGGGTTCTTTTCCAACTGCTGGGAGACCAGGCTTTCAGAGCTGCTGTTGAGTTTTTTTTCTCAGAGGGAATTGGTTTCATACACAACCCAAGGTAATTGACTCAAGGCAGGCTGTGGTTGGAAATAAAACGAGGTCCCCTGGTCTCACAGAGAGCCCACATCTCAGTACCCACACTCATTCCTGAAGACCACCATTTAATAGGTAGGTCATTGACTTTTCATGAGAAGAACTATCACTAGCAAAATTCCCTGAACAATTCTGGTAAAATGTCTTGGTTTTCCCAACTTTCCTCCCTCTCTGCAGCAATCAGAGCCTCCTTAGACTCTCCCAGATACTTTTTGACTTCCCGCTGGGTCTTCCTTCCCCTTCTGTTGTTCTATCTTTTGTCTTTCTTTCCTTCTTCCCTCAGATTTTCCCTTCCTTACCACCAGCATGTTTTAATTTGTTTTTTTTTTGGTCAGTCTACTTCTTTCTGGATTTACCCAGGTTTCATCTCTATCCTCTTACCTTGCTCAGCGAAGAACCTGCCTCTCTCAGGATTCTCTCCACTAGGGGAAATGATGGAATCGGTGACTAAAAAGAAAGAGTTACAGTTCTCATCACATTAAAGTTCACCTTGCATTTGTGTTTGGTTAGCCTGTGGGAGAAAGCAATGCCTCTTCTTCATTTACTGAGTTGGATAATCATGTCTGCAGTAGATTTATCCTCCTCTTCTCCTCCTCAGAACTTCACCTTTGACAAGCATGTTCCAATGATGCACCACCCTCCTAGGCCACCCAGACATAGCTCCTAGGAGTACAAACCCTGCAGCTGCCTCGCCTTAGATTGGGGTACCTATGAGATGTAAATTGCACTCAGAAGCCACTGGGAGGATGAGGTTGAGGTGAATCTCTGAGGACTTAGTCTGAAGTGGTACCTCACTTGGCTTGCTCCCACTCTCTACCCTAAGTCCTGCCAGATGTCCCCAGGAGAGCCTTCTTCATACATCCCTGGCGCACATATCCTCCTCTTCTCTCAGCCTGCAGGGAATTTGAACCAAGACAGATAGTTTGTGGTGTTATTATCCTATTTTGTGGATGAGGAACCTGATTCATAATTTTCTACATGCACACACATGATATAAAGGGAAAAGAACTGGAATTGAATTCACTACCAACCCAGTTCAGAACACATTGCTTTCGCCTTACAGTGTCACCTACTCATGCTCCTTGAATAATTTTCCAAAGTGCAGCCTTGACATGTGACTGCCATGTTTGAAATCTTCAGGGGCTCCCTGGCAGATAGTCCTTACCTTGCCAGTCAACACCCTTACCCTCGGGCTAATGTCTCTTCATAGTCTTAGTCACTTCGCAGCATTGCCACTCCTGTCAGGGATGGAGGGTGACTTGGTGCCTGACAGACATGGCTTCCGCTGGCCAAACTCTTCTCTGCTTTTTCTCACACCACAGTTTCTCTCCGAAATATCACTTCTTCTTCCTCTCCTTCATGCTTCTTTAATAACTGACCCCACACTCCCCTTGACAGAGGAGCTTAACTATCACTGCTTTCATGTAGCATGCCCTCGTCTCCCGGATTGAAGCAATCATTTTCTTCCTTGAACTATTACAGAAATTCATAACATTCTTTCATATCAGCTGAGGTAGAAGGAGGCACAGTGCTCGGCATTTGGAAAAAGTAGGCAATAGAGGTGCTTTCTAAAAAAGTTAGAAACCACTGATTTTGATAGAGCCCCTCAGTAGGTTCCTATGTGCCATGCTCTGATAATAGACCTACAGCAAATGTTATTAGTACTTATCTTGATTTTTATGAATTTTTTTTTCAAATTTTCCTTTATACACTTTCCTGCATTTTCTGAAATATATCAAATAAAAATGTTGCTTCTGTCGGCTAGATAAAATCAGTAAGCCCTACAGAGGGAGGGTAGAAGGGAAGCAGATGGAGAAAGAAGAGAGAGAAGCCCCAAGAAGGAATTTAAAAAAAAATAAAGTGCAAAAGGAGGATGGAAAAAAAAGGAAAAGAGAGTGAGCTGTAAAAATGTGAGGAGTTATAAAATCCAGGGAAAAAAAGATTTTATAACTCTCTTATCCAATCTTAAATAATCAATGAAGAAGTTAACATCTGCAGTGAAGAAATGAGTATAAAAAAGGAAGTTTTGCAACTCAGCGTTTGTCTTTGCTGTGGATGTAGTTGTGGCCATAGAGATTGTTAGAAGGCCCAAGAAAGAAAGAGAAAAAAAAATTGACTAGAACTGAAAGAAATAAGAAGTAATGGCCTGTAACTTGGGGTGGCATGGAGGAAAGAGAGGGATCAATGAGAAAATAGAAAATAAAATTAATAGTAGAGTCAATTAGACAACAGAATAATTTCCCAAAGAAGGCAATTGAAGCAACAGCATCCAGGCTGGTCAGAATGAGAAGAGATAAATCAGTGAGAAGACTAATGTGGACAAACCATAGTGCAGCAGGATGGACCAGAGGTGGGGAAATCCATGAGGCTCTCTAGATGAAATGTGTGCACACATTTCCTGGAGCAGATGCCAGAAGATTCTTGCCCCCTCACTGTAGGAATTCATAGTACAAAGACATCCTCAGTGGAGTCCTGTTTAGGATTACCAGTCGTACCTCTGGAATTCAGATGGGCCCATTTCCAGTACTGGGCGCCATATGCTGCAGTGGTAGAATTTATTGTGATGCCAGGGCCGGGGGAAGTCTGGTGTCATTGTTTGAGGACATTGCTTCAGAGAGAATGGGACAGTTACTCATGGAGAACTATGTATCCTGCAGATTGCAATCCTATTTGCCAGAAACTTTCTTCTAAAGCTCAGAAACGGCTCTTCCCAGTAAGGCTTCTGTGGTGACTGTTTTTGTCATGTGCATGTAGGAACACGGACAACTGAGATTTGAACAGCTGACCTTGGGAACCACAGGCGCTGCCTCCTCAGAGAGACCTGGGTCCCCCGAAAGCCTGGCCTGATTTGCCTGCTGCTGAAGTATTCATCTTTGATTCACCCCTCACATATAAGAGTCCCTTGTCTTTCCAAGAATGAAGTGGAGAAAATAGTGTATTTGTCTTACTGCTCGTTTAGTGATTAAATCATAATACAAAGCACCTCATTCCATGGCTGGTGTGTGGGGAATCTTTCTACTAAAAGAGTATCTTTAATTTACTCCCAATACCAATTCTTCCTCTTTCTAACATCCTACCTCCACTTTACTACACATGTTGATCTTCAGTGAGCGTGTTAGAATTATCGATAGGTGACACTTTCCTTTGAACAGCAAGGTATTACAAAAGGTGAGGCCTTTTTTTTTTTTAACCTCTTCATCATTCACCCCTACCCGGAAATCTCTTGTCTAAGATGCCATAGTAGTTTTCAACTGTAGCTTAATGATTTGCCACAGATTAGCAAAACAATGGCTACATATCATCTCGCCATTTCCAAGGGTCAGGATACCAGACACAGCACAGCCAAGAAGGGTTCCGTGTTCAGAGTCTGACCAGGCTGAAATGAAGATGTTAACATGGCTGCGTTCTTTTCTGGGCCTCTGGGGAAGAATCCACTCCCAGCCTTACCCACGTGGTTCCCGAAATTTAGTTCTTGCGGTTGTAGGAATGAGGTTCCCCTTCCGTTAACATGGGGTTCACGTCTTTTTAAATCAGTGCCCAGCCCTTGAAACCTTCTCTTGCTTTGAATATCTCCAGCTTCTCCTTTCGACACTTCTTTCATTTTCTCTACTGTTTACAGGTAAGCGAAATCTGCCGTGAAAAACTCGTGTAATGATATTGATTCTACCTGAATAATCCAACAAACCTCACTATTTTAAGGTGAAATGATTAGTAACCTCAGTTATGTCTGAAAGATCACATTTGCCAGGAAACATAGTCACTGGCATGACACCAAGGGGCAAAAGCTGCATGGAACAAAATTCTGCCTACCACAGATTCTTCACCAGAGGCCCAACTACCTCACTTTGATTTGAGTCTCCTCAAGGTTTGACCTTCTCAAAACTCAACACATCATCATTCCTGGCACCTCCAAAAATGGTTCTACTTTTGTTCCGTTTGTTTTTTTCTCCTACCCCCTTATGTCTTGGTACCTCCAATGCACTGTCATTTTTCTGATTAGCTTTCTTACTAGAAACTTTTCGTGAAGGAAAGGACTGTGAGCTCTTCATTGGTGGGGATCCCCCAAATTGGCCAAAGTTCCTAATTCAATGCTTGGGGATTGATTGTCTTAATCTATACTAGAGAAAACTAGGCGTGTCCCAAATGTCATGAAAGACAATGTAGGCAGAAAGTGTATCTTGAGACAAACATGTGACTTAAAATATTAATGCCAAGCTTTGACCATTGAGCAGTTTTGCTTTTAAAATTTTTTTTAAAGGACAGGTGTAGGTAGGAAGGCAGACAGAGAAGATGAAGAAGCATTTTATTTATTTTTATTCAGTTGTTCATTTTGGTTGTTCCCCACAGTCCAAAGCTGTGAACCTCGGTCCTTGGGATGTGTGTGGATTGTACTCTTGCCCAGAGGCAGTGATCTAACCACTAAGCCCCCGGGTGTGTCCCATTCAGCAATCTTGCAAGTCATTTATTTAAACTGCCTCTTTTTTTTCTGTAAAATGTGGTACTTTTTAATAAGTTGATGTGTTTCAGTCTTTTCACTAATCAATCATATATCTTCTCATGAACCTAGGATTGGAAATATTTTTAATACCAAACTATTTATAGTGTAGTTGATAAATGTCCTCCATCTTTAACTGTCAAAATCACGTGTTACATTAAAACACACATATTGAAACATTTAATTAGCAGTGATTATAGCTAATATTACTGTGACTTGAGATAATTATTGTCACATCCAAAACAGCACAGGAAGAATCGTCTTGAAGGAAGATGTAATATGTAAGAAAACTAGAATGGATGTTTTAAATAGGATAGTTTACATTAGAAAAAGAGCCAATTTAGTCAAGTATATTGGTAATTCGATTTTGATATTGAAAAAAAACAAAACAAAAACAAAACCAACAACTCAAGGAAATGATTATTCAAGGTTCCTCTGGAGCCCTGCACCCCCTAATGGTATATTATGAGATTGAGTAATCTCAAAGTTTATTCCACATCTAAACTTATTATAACTTTCAGCCTGCCTTCTTTTCTCTCGTGCTGGGACATGGGTAGGCCTTTTCCCGGAACAGGGCCTCTTTGTTGGAGCCCCGTGATCTGTGAGGTGTCTGAACGCCACATGACTTGTGGAGGCAGCCCCGTCAGAGGGGCAAGACTGAAGCACGGCAGGGAGAGCGTGGGCACATCTGCTGAGCTTCCCCCGATTGTCCTGGAGAGATTCCAGGGCTGTGGTGCCAGATCTTCTGATCTAAAAATGACTATAAATCTGAATTGTATTTATGTTACAAAAATTTTTAAAAAATAGCCCTGCAAGGAATTAACTTTTTAAAAATCCTGTGTGCATCATACAGAGCACATTTGCAAGCCAAATAACGTTCATGGACTGCTTGTTGACAGCCAGACACGGAGTTAGAAGGCTGGTGCGTCCGAGGGTTAGCGGTTCATTAGTTTTCGTCTCTGTACCAGACATTCAGTTCCAATACGGGCTACCCAATCCCTTGTGCATTAGCTTTCCTACAGGCAAATGAGGAGCCGTGTGTGAGAGTGCTTTCTAGGGTGAGTGGAGCTCATAAGTAGCTACCCAGGGATAGTCTTATTTAAGTCTCTCATTGCATTTAAGAAGGAGGTCATGCTATTTTTCAAATTTGAAGTCAGTCTATTAGATGTGCAGTCTGTTAAGCATGTATGTGAGAGAAGGGGGGGAGTATGGTATATAAATTCACAGTTTTTGCTACTCATTTTGTGTTGTCTCTGATATTCATGATAAGTAAGCATCTATTGTTTCCAACGGTATGATTGTCTAAGATAAAGTGACAGAGCTTAATGTCTGTTTTAATCATTCTAAGCTAATGGTAGACGGGTAAGCCTCTAGAAACGTAGAGTAAAACGCTGCGAGATACCACATCCTGGGGAGAGAGCAACTGTATGGTCTTATAAATTTGAACTGCTAACTTAAAAGCGAGCAGTGCTACAAAATAAACAAGTCAGCCATGCACCAAAGGACAGTAGAACCACGGGCATAGTTAATGTTCATGTAAGGCATCGTGAATGCATAGATTGCCTTAAGATTTAGACTGCAAGTCCATTTATTTTGGTATGTGGGCATGAATTAGAGCTCTTTTAAGGGTTTTCATTTAAAACGAGGTAAAGTTACAGGGATTTGCCTCAGACTCTCTTAAGGGATGATCCTCGTAATAAGACCAGTGTAATTTCAGCTGTACTAAAAAGGACTTTTATGCTGCCTCTCCTTATCTGGGTTTGTCTGTGTGCTTTTTTTCTGCTGCAAGTATGACTTCTTCTATCCAGAGACATCAGATCACACCAACATGTGGTGGAACACTTTGCCTCTTTCTGATAAATTGGAAACCCTCTTCCTTTGCTTCTTCGTTCTGTTAGTGAGAACAGTTTCTCTGTGGCAGTTTCCTTCATTCTGGGGTAGGAGGCGGAGACCATGAGTAGAGTCTTTTCTAACATTCTAGGAAAGTCACCAGTAAGATTGACACAACTTTGCACAACTGTATTCAGAATGACTCTTCTATTTTCTTGCTGGCTTCCTCTAGGCCGTCATGTTTCTTTGCGTTTTGAGCAAATTGCTGGAGTTTTTAAAGTTTCCTTTTCCTTATGTGTAAGAATAATAATAGTACCTACTTCATAGCACTATTTTGAGGACTCATTGAGGGAATGTCAGTGAAAAAGAGCATAGTTTTTCCTTCTGGAAAGCACTCAGTAAATGTGAGCTATTCTTAGTGATATTATTTTCCCTCAGTTTATATTGACTGAATGGTTAAAGTTTCTAATTCAAGGTATGTAATGACTTATTTTTATAGTATTTCCTTCTCTTTATAAAACTCCCCCCACCCGTCCCACACATAATTCATCCACTTCCATTGAAATGCCAGAACTTGAAATCCCACATCCCTCAAGGTTCAGAGATAATCCTAACTATTGAAGAGACAAAGAAAGCAAAACAAAACATTCCAAAGCCTAAGGCCTGGTGTCCTGATTAGTTCTTAATACCGAATGCACCTCAGTAAGTATTCTTTTTTCTTCCCTTATCCTACTATACCAATTCTCAGTGGTCGTTGGCATTTGATCATAGGAAGTTAACTTTTTCTTTGTTTCTTACTTACCTGGTATACATTTCTGGGAACGGGAAGTCTCACCACTGTACCTTTCAGTCTTAACTCCATGTAGTGACTGGCAGAATGCTACACAGAATGGACTCAAATGAAATTGATGGCTAAATTTATTTAGCACAATGCATTAGTTATTTCATTTATCTCACACGACAACTCTATAAAGGAGGTATGAATATTGTTCCTAGTTCACACTTTAGGAAACTGGGGGTCAGAGATGAAACCGATGAGCGATCACGTAGGCAGCAGCGGTTGATACTGTGCAGCGAATGAAGCTATTGAGACCTGAGTCCCCTTCTAACATCGCTGTGCTGATCCGCGTGAGGAGAGACGGATGGATGTGTTCAGGGGAGAAAGCAGCTGTGCATTCTGTAAAGCAGTTATAAATGTTATAATAGCGTTCCTACCTAAATTCATACACATTTCCTACTTCTTCAATTAATACTCTTTCTTGATCTGCCAAGTATTTGCACTTTTTATTGCCTTTAAAAATCTCTGCTTCTTCCTACTTCTTTTCTGACTTTGAGCAATAATATAGTTTACATTTTAATTCAGTATTGTAAGTGCATATTGAATAACACCACAAACAGAATAGTATGCAGGCAACTATGGGAGGATAGAAAGAAATGAGAATGTATAACCTTCCCTTCTGTCGCTTTCCGTCTAATCAACCCAGATAAGGAAATAATGACAGAACAACAGACCGAGGTTAATAATGGACACACAGATAAGTAGTGCATCTGTGGAAAGAGGAAAGTCGAAGTAGTTTGGGCTTTGAAGAACTTTAAGATTCTGTTTTGGTTTCTTGTTTTTCCTTTCTTTTATTTTTTAAAGGAAACTTGCAGGAAGGAATAAAGGCAATCCGAGGCAGTCAGGAAGAGAGAGGAGGAAGAAGCATTTTTATTTGCTTTATTTAATCGGTCATCTTGGTTCTTTCCACCAGTCCCAGGATGCAAACCTGGAGCCTTCGGTATATGTGGACCGCACCCCACCGCTACTCTACCTGGGCATACCTGGTTTCTTTTTCGAAATAGTCTCTTATCACCTGACTTAGTTCTTCTTCAAAGCAAGTATCTTTCTGACAATTCTCTGACAATTGATTAACCCATTTCCCTAACCTTTTGGAAAAAACTCTCTGTGACTGTTCCATCTAACTTGAAGCCACAGTGGTCCTCCTAAAGTTTTTGAGCATCCAGTCTCTTCAACCAGTAGGATAACATTTGTATAAATTCTACATTCAGCTAACTCTGCAGATAAGATTCTACAATATGGCAGAAACATTTTTATGTGAGTTGATAATATTAGAAGGTTTGATTATAATCTGTCACCGAGATATCCAGGTGGACTCAGAGAATGATCATTTATAATGCTTTCTGACATCACAGATGTCATAGTTCATGAGATATGACGAGTTTCCTTGGAAATAGGTTCATCATTCACAATGCTGTGTTGAAGTATACTTGGCTGGGGAATGTCTTTCCTCACTTTTTTGCCAGTGAGATGGCACAACATGAACTATTATTTGCATCCAACTCTAAATTACTGATTTCCCAAATCCCAAAGATCGTAGATCCTTGGGGAAATGGATATTCCTCCACCGCTAAAATGTTGCAAGAATGGCTCAGACAGCTATGCTGGCTATAATGCAGGCCATGTAAAACCTCCCGACCTGGATGTGAGACCTCTTGCTGGGAGGCAAAATAACAATTTCTTACTGGTAATCTTGTGCATTGACCGGTCATGATGACTCTGAGATTACAGTTTGTTTGTTTTTTTTTTATTTCGCTAATGCTAAATAAAAATTACAGTAGATTGTATATTGTGTTATCAATAATAAGATATATTGACTATGATTATATGCTTACCATTTTTCATCACTTTACGAAAAGCATTATATTGTTTTATCTCATTTTCCCTATAACACCACACAAGGTTAATTTTATTAACCCCATTTTAGAGATGATAAAATGGAGGGTTATAGAAGCAATGTCTCCAAATCCCAAATTCTTAACACTAATAGCGTTTCTATACCAGAGCCCCTACTTATTCAGAGTTTTGCTCATTTATATCAGATGGGAACCCTGACTTCTGTTGAATTGGGCACAGAAGATTACCTTGAGCTTTTTTGACTGTAGTAGCCAGAGACATAGTAGAAATGACTCTTCAAGTGGAGAAGGGGGAGCAGACACATGGCTCAACTAAACGGTGTCTCCTGAAAAACTTCCACATGTCCACAGAACCGCAGCTCCAGCTCCACATTAAAGCTCTCTTCTCCAGGAGCCTCTGGCTCCTTCCTCATCGATCGTCAAGGTCGTCATTGTGCTCAGCAAAAGCAGCCACAGAAAATAAATGTGCCTCACAAATGGGACCTTAGAAAATCTCCTTAGGACTTTGAAGAGATGGGGGCTCTGAGTTTCCATGATTGCAATAAACTGTGACATGAATCTTTCAGGTACAATGTGTTCCCTCGAGAGACTGATAAAGGTGGGAAGGGACAGCTGGCCTCTGGTTCATGGATGTTCCAGGCTTTTCAAAACAGTTCCCTGGTGATAAAGTACATTTCGAGTAGATTTAATTCATGTAAAGTTAAGACTGATGAACTATAGAAAATAAATCTGCTTTATTTTATGTACGCTCAGGCCTTTCTTTTAAATATTTTTCAGCTTGGATTGTCAAAAGGTAGAGGGATTAGACCAGTATCAGTGGTCCAACTCTGCCTCCCGCTAAATATTCCGATGTCGTACGGGTTGCTTGTCAAAAGTCCCCCGTATCCCGCTGGATACAGGCGTAGAAACCAGGGGTCTTTGTTTTTGACAAGTACCTCAGGCTGTTCTTATGACTACTCTCTCACATTTCATGTGAGTCTGAAATAGTAAAGTTTAAATACAATAAATTAAAACGAGCAATTTGAATCTGTCCCTCAAGTTTCCAGAAAACTACTGTGGAGATTCCCAACTTTAAAGATGGCAGCCTGGATCAATTATATAAAATTAATCTCCAGCAATGCTTATTTAGTTGGTAGTTTCAAACACCTGTTTTTCGTATTATGGCACCACATTGATTTTTGCATGCATGTAGTGCAGGTCATTATTATGTCATTGTTAGGTCAGCTGTTGCTGTATTCCTGATACACTATAACCATGGCATCAGGTATTTGATGGCGTGCTGTCACTCATGTTTAAACATTCTCCTTAAGGTCACAGCTTTATGGGAAGGAAGTACCTGTGATGATAGTTTTGTGAAGATCTGACAACTTGCAACATGTTATATATTGCTACTCTGTAAAATATTAGAAACTGGGTTGAGAATATTAAAAGGGAGAAATGAAACCAACATAAACAGATAATGGTTATAGATCTATATTCCTGTAGGAAAATATACCTTGAATGTGTGAATTTTGAATTAGCTGGTGTCAGAAGACCCACAAGAGCAAGCCTTAGACCAGGGATTAAAGTTCAGGTAGCAGGACAGTGAATTGTCTCTGGTGCCACCACCCAGTCGTGGAATGCGTGGCTTCATCCAGATCGATAAGGAAAACCGATGGACAAGTCTGATGTGTGAGATGTGTCTCATGCATAATGTATGTGACCAGGATGGACCCTTTACTAGAAACAAAGGAATGACAACAGGTTGAAGAAGACCAGCAGTAACTTCACAGGACAGTGTCACCTTGCCCAACCAGGAACTGCAACCTGATCTGCCAACCCCTTCTCTTCATCCCCCTTCCTCACCACGTGGGGTTTTTTTTCTTAAAAACCCAGGCCACTGGCACAGTGGGCTGAGTCTGAACCTCCCTTGGTCAGGCTCCATCCCTTTACCCTCTACTTAAATCTCTGCTTGCTCACTCACCTAACTTTATGTGAATTCTTTGAGCTACCAAACCCCACAGCTGGGGTCTTTAGATAATGACATTTGCATTAAAAATGACCTACTTATACACATTTCTCCAAAGAAGGCCTACAGATGACCAACAGGCACAAGTAAAGGTGTTTGAATTTGCTTACTATGCAGATCAAAACTACAATGAGGTATCACTTATTCTGTAAGAGGGAATTTAGTTTAGATAAAAGGTAAATGAGTAGATTTTTCCCCATCCTTTACAGATAGTTTATGAGAAAGGATTTCACTAGGAGGAAGAAAGAAGAGAAGCAAATTTCAGAGTCTCCATTTCTACTGAAGACTTGCCTTGGCCTCCTATATTATTTTATTTTCTCTGGGCTCTATGTGTCCTTGCAAACTTGGTACCTATGTTCTCCATCGTGTTGCTATTTTGTTTCTCCTCCACAGTGCAATATGCTTTGCCTGTGAATGTAAAGGCCATGAATCATACACCTTTTTTCCTTCATCATGCCTACTAAGTAGACATACTAATGTGCCAACCTGTATACTAGGTCTTAATAGATGTTTGGAGGAAATGAGTGAGTGAGTGATTCCTGTTAATGCTACAGTATCGCAGGCATCTAGATTGCAGGCATTTTAGATTTTTCCATCATTGAAAGATTACTGGAGGAAGATTCCTAAAATTACATATGAATGATGTTATAGATGACTGAGAAGTATAGTTTATTTTATATAAATAATGCGTTTTCTGGTAAATTATGGTATTTCATAGTTTGGTCATTTAAAAATGCATAACATAAACTCAGATTTATCTGTTTTAGATTCTTTTTGAAAAATACTGACCTTCAAATGGTAAAGGCCTTGTCATGAGTACTTAATGAGTTTTTTTAGAAAGAACCACAAGTTCCTAATGTATTTTACTCATAATTATACCTTACGACTGTGTTTAGAAAAGTAAGAGGCCTGAGTCACAAATTCCAGTGGAATCCTTTGGAGTTTCAATTACACAGCACTGCCACCTAGCACCAACTGCTCAGGCTTTTTGTATTATTATTATTAGAATGAAAGAACTGCGAGGTTTCTCTCTATAAACATTACTGTTAAGAGGATCAGTCTGCCGTCTTTCAAGAAACCTGGATGAAGCTTACTTGGCCAAGTATTTGCAACAACTCCCAGCCAGCACCGTGTACTTGAAAACCCTTGTGACTGAGAGTGAATTGGTGTCCGGAAGAAAGGAGTTATGAAATGTACAGAAGAATTTCAAATGTCAGGGCTGCATGTTCATGAGATGCGGACACCTGTGGATTCCCAGTGCTGCTGTGTTCAAGAGGGTCGGGGCGGGAGGGGGAGAGGGAGGTGGCTTCCAAAGGGCAGCATAGTTTATTTGCATATAAATACATATACAAAGGTATTAGTGGTGGGTGGGGTGGGGAAGAACGAACTAAGAATTATTTCAGGGTAGAAGAAAAGCACCATCCTCCTTCCTGAGAGCTGGAGCCCGGGAATTCAGTCTGGGAGTTGATGTCCAGGAAGAATGTAGATTCCTTTGCTTGAGTGTTGGCTAAAGGATCCTCTGCCAGTTAGGGAAGACAGCCCACAGAAGCTGGCTGTTGGGTGCCATAGAAGATCTCCATCACCTTAGGGATTTCTTTCTATTTAAATATTAGCTCTGTAGAGTTGTTGCGTTTTTTAAGATGAAGGAAGCAAGTGGGACTGAAGACCGGCAAGCAGCAGGCAGGCAAGAAGAGAAAGGAGGAGGAAGCACTGTATTTTCATTTGTTCATTTTGGCTGTCACCCCCACCCCAGGCCAGGAAGCCCAGGTCCTTTGGCTACATGTGAATTGCACCCCAGGTGTGGACTTATTAGCCCCTAAGCCACAAGGGCGCACCTCAATATTAGTTTTGTCAAATTGCATAAGTAATATAGGCAAAATCATGTACATGATTCATAATATAAAGAAGTAATTAGAAAAAAACAAACATAAAATGACCCTGCCTCAATTCCTGTTTCTTCCTGTTCCTCTTGTCACTGTCAGCGATTCTGCATTTGTTGATTTTCCAGTGTGTGGATGTCCACAGATATATTCTGCTTACATAATATCATATTTCTATGTAATCATATGTGTGCTATTAAGAGACTTGCTTTGATAATGATATGTCTTAGAGAGATTTTTTTTTTTAAGTTAAAATTAATTTTACTGTAGGTACATTGCATTGTAAGTGATACGGGGAGAGCATCGCTTAAAATCTGTAGGGCAGTCTATAGATGCATGAGTAGAAAACTAACTGCCAAACCTGAGATTTCTAAGAGTAAAGACCCAAAGAGCAAGGACCCCATCATAGCAACTTGAGTCTAGGACATACCCCTAGATACTAGGGCTGTTTTTAACTCCAGGTAACCTGGACACACCCATGAAAGGAGAAGCCCCCACCCCTCTTACATATTCAGGAATCCATCTCATCTGGTGAGATGCGTGTAAGGTGTGTACATCCACATGTGCATTCTGTATGTAACTTCCCTGGCCCTCAGGGAGCTTAAACTTGCACTTTCTGCTTGTAATACTTGTAATAAACTTGCTTTGTGATCTTGACCAAAGAGCACACCCCATAAATTTTTTCTGGCAGTGTCTCATCAGTGTGTCTCAGCTCGCCCTTCCCACATCAGTTCGTGCCCAACGTTACATAGATTTGCATTCACATCTGTGTATAATACATCATCACCATTTCTCTGGATGCCCCACAATGTAATGGACGATGTGATTGCAAGACCCAGTTCTCAGTCTTCTCTGTCCCGAAACTGTGCTTAAAAACATACATCCAAACAAATCAATAGTATTTAAGAGGGAAGCATCACACTTAGATGGATGCTTTACATAATGAGCCCTTTATGAGATGTGATGCCAACTGTTAATCAATATACATGCCAGAACTGCCTCTAGTACAACCGTGTAGAGTTGTTTTTTTTAAATTAATCCTTATTAAAAATATTGACTAGTTGTGACTTGCTGGGGCCGCTCCTGGCTCCGTTTTTTATCCTAATTAGGAGGTTGTGCTACACTGCTTAGGCTGCAGATAATAATGTAATGATTATTGTCTTCAAACCTGAGAATCAATGTGAGATGCTATCAAATTGTGCCCTGTCACAGTTATGAAAATTGCTTGAGATTTTAAAAGGTTTACAAGAGCGAGATCCTCCCCCCAACACACACCTTCCCCCACCCCCGCCCACGTTCTCTCTCCTGTTTGCTTATTGTCAGTTTTCTCAGGCTTAGATTGGTTCAAAAGTTCTGTCGATTCCTAAAGGGACTTCTCAAATCACTTCCCAAGGGAGCTGCACCTTCTTCGATGCAGTCGTGAAAAGGATTCCCTCTCCAACTCCTCACATCTCCAGAGGTATGGGTGCCTTAAACTTGGCGAAAGTTCTAGTGTGAAAGAAAAAACAGAGCATCTGAAGTTTTGACCAAGACTAGTCACGAAGGGAAGAGACAGACAAGAAAGAAAGGAAGATAAGTGAAGAAAAGTGAGAGAACAGGGTGTCGCTTTTCCAGGAGACTCAGACTGTAAGAGTTACCAGGGATGTAATAACAACTCAGAGTAGTCAACTCAGATGTACAAAGCACTTCCCTACACAAACTGGTGGTTGTTCAGAGTCCTGTACAGACATGATTTCATTTGCTCTGCTAGTCCGAGAAAGACTGAGCTATTATTCCTATTT
This sequence comes from Solenodon paradoxus, assembly GCA_004363575.1. Taxonomy (NCBI): domain Eukaryota; kingdom Metazoa; phylum Chordata; class Mammalia; order Eulipotyphla; family Solenodontidae; genus Solenodon; species Solenodon paradoxus. The sequence goes on along the minus strand of RJWH01004127.1, from coordinate 19,019 downwards.
TACAGATGAGGCCTCTGAGGCACAGAGAGCTTCCTTTACTTGTCCAGAGTCACAGGGAAGTGGCAGGAGCATTAGGAGGTCCAGCCTCTGGCTTTCCTGTCTGTGCTGTTAAGCGCTGTGATAATTGACACCATCTGTGAAGCTCAGCCTCCTTTGCCGTGGAGAAGGGCGCTCAGCAAATTTCAATGACTTCTCTCAAGGCTTGCCAGTGGCAAGCTTTTGGATATTCTAGGTTAAGGGACCTTACACATCTTGATCCTTTCTGACCTGCAGGTTGAAGTCTGGATCCCTGAGGGTGTTCTGATCAGGGTGGCAGCCGTCTTGACAAAGCCAGCACACCTTGGCTCTGTGAGTTCCCCCCGGCCCGGCTTCCTGTCCAGTGGTGGCCAGCTCTTCACAGAACCATTGTTGCCATGAAAATTAGGGAGGCTTGGTCCTGGGGGGAGCCCCACTGTTTGGCTCTATGTTTGTGAATAAGGAGAATGTTTTCCTCCTATAGCCTCTTTAGAGACAATTAAGCATTAGCTTTTGTCGGATGCGAAATTATGAGTGAATTTAGTTTAAAGTATGTGAACCATGCACCCTTTGAAATTTGCCTGAAAAGGCTCATTATAAAAGTAATGCTATGAAAAAGCACTCCCTTTCAGATTAGGGAAGGCATCTGAATGGTTTTCATAAGTGGCTGCGCATCATTTGAAAGCATTCTAGTGTTACCTGAAACGCTTTCCACACAGCTTTCAACTAGGAAATTTCACATTCGGCATATCTGTGGTTCTACAAGACTTTCCACAATATTTAAATTGGTTAACTGTATTTCTTTTATATCTGTTCTAACGCTTTTATTGATTTGAGGTAGATAAACTAGATTGTGCATGAAATCTTATTTTTGCACACAATGGAGATGTGAGTGGAGTGTGTACAAGGAGAAGCGTGCCTCCAGATCAGGCCAGACCTCTGAAATGCGCGGGGGAACATGGAATTTTGCTGAGCCCTTTGAACTCTGCTGTACTGACTCCAATGCCTGTTTGCCCCCAAAATCAGTGCTGCAAGAAAAAAAAAAAGAAGCGTTGGATGGCATCTCTTTATTAAAAATTATGGGGAAAATAAAGGACTCTCAAGTCTCAGTAGAGTAAAATAAATGGTCCTCATAGAGAAAAAAAAAAAAACAAAACATTTCTCTAGGGTGCATCCTGGTGGCATAGCCGTCTAGTCCACTTTGGAGCAGTCCCACATGCATCCACAGTTCAGGACCGGGGGCCAGGGTGAACGACAAATGCCAACCACTAAATTAAAACAAAGAAATAAAGCTCTTCCTCGTCTTCTCTCTTCCTTCCATCCTTCCTGTTTGCCTACTCACCTTCATTCCTACTTGTACCTTTAAAAAACAAAAACCAAACCAAACCAAACCAAACAAAAATTCTTCTCTTAAAAACCCAGATTGTTTGTTTGTACTTGGTAGCTCACAGACCTTCTGATTCTGACAGCCAACACTGTTAGACTCTTTCAGTCACAAGGAAGTTAAGAATCCAGTTTTTGGACATTTTAGGAACTATGTCTGAAATATAATAGACGATATAAAATAGTTCCTTTTTTTTTTTTTTTTTTTTCAAAAAGACTGTATATTGTTTTCCTTTACTGCTCACATGTATAAAACCAATTAGATTATTACATTGCAAGTAAAACTTGATATGTTATCATGAAGCCGGGAGTGGTCCAAGGGACATCTGTGTCTGGGAGTGTGTGCATCATGCCTAGAGCAGGTGAGAGACAGTAGGGATAAGAGAACGCCGCAGGGCTGGGTGAAAAATCTCAGCTCTGCCACGTACTTTTCTTGTTAGCTTGGTGAACTGCGTCTCCTCTCGAAGCCTCAGTTTCTTCACCTGGAAAATGGAGGGAGGGGGATAAGACTCATCACGTACAAGCAATGAGTGACCAACGCTTTCAGGATGTTTAAGGAACGCTTACCGCATGCGCACGCTCCGGAGGGCTTGTGGGGCGCAGCGGCAGCTGCACGGTGACTCCTGCCTTCCTGGGGCTGACAGGCTAGTTGTGGGGTCGAGCTGGGGTGACAGACAGAAAGGTCAGTGTCTGAAGCACCGCAGTAAACTGTAAACCGGATATATAAGTAGCCAGATACAGCAAACAAAAACAAAAACACCCAAGAGAGTATGCGTTTGGATTAAATTGCCTTTTTTTCTTTTGATTACATTGCTGTATGGTTTTGAGGATGCTGATTTCACACCTCAGTCTGTGTACGTTTGACGGCACACCCACCACCAGAGTTCTAGTGCCCTTTGCCTCCACCCTTTAAGCTCCTTCCTTCCCTGATTCTCCACCCGCTCCCACCCCACTGGTAGCAACACTCTCACCTTCTATGAATTTCGTTGTGATTTCCATATCCATTTCTTTTCTTTCTTTACACTTCACACATAAGTGAAACCGTCCTGAACCTCTCTTTTTCTTTTGGGTTAATTTCGCTTAAATCATCACCTCTGGTTCCACCCAGGTTGTTGTGAAAAACCCAAATCCATCTTTTGTAACAGTGGCAGAGAATCCCATGGGGAATCTAGACCACAGATTTTTTTATCCATTGTCTGTTGATGGGCATTTAGGTTGTTTCCATGTCTTGGCTGTTGGGAATTGTGCTGCTGTGAACATAGAGGCGCAAGTATTTTTCTGATTAATGTTTTTATATTCCTTGGATATATGCCTAGATGTGGACTTGCTGGACTGAATGGTAGACCCATCTTTCTTTCTTTCCTTTTTTGAATCTCTAGTCCTTCCAGAGGTTATGCTAATTAATATTCCTACCAACGGTGTAGGAGAATTCCAAAAAGAACTCTTCGGAGTTAGGATGCTGAAGCGATGTGTTGCGCTTTCTGCTTAGGACTGAGCTAGTAAGATGAGGACTCTGAAAACAAAGCCACCGTGACACTTGTGTGCAAAGTGAGGACCGAATGGAGACCCGGCCTCGCATGTCTGGGTGAACTGACAGTGGTGGACTGCTGTCCACTGATTACAGGAGGTGGCAGTTTCCTCCTCAGTCTCTACTATTGTCTGTCTCAGGGGAGCTAAGGAAGAACAAATACCTGCAATCAGCATGTGCTTTGTACATTACAAAAAGTATTTGGTTACATTCTCACACTTACTTGTGTGTGAAGCGCACAGTGAGCTAGAGTAAAACACAAGTTTGCACAGGAGGAAAAATGGGCCAGATCAGAGCCGTGCACCCGTTGATTGGCGGAGGCAGAAATCGCTTCTCCAGCAGTCGTTTGCTCTGCAGCTTGTTTTCTCTCTACACTGAGATTCGGCACTTTCGGGTGAATTACTCAGATTGAATGCATCATTAAAGGCAGACATAGATAAACATGACGAGTTACTGTAGCTTAATTAAAAGTAGCTCTCATTCTAGACTTCTTTTTGGAAAGTCAATAAAGACCATAAACACAATGGAACTTTTATTGAAATGCTTTATATAAGAAAAAAATTGGTACCTAGCTCAACTTTAGGGCATTTTGGTTATACAGTAGAGTAAAAAAAAAAAAACATTTATCGCAGTGTTAAAACTGGCTAAGAACTGTTTTCTGATGAAGCCTTGACCCAGACTAAAGAAACTTTACCCAGTTGCCACTTGAGATGGGATTTCAGTATCTCAAGAGTGTATCTTAGTTTGCATTTCTATTTTTAACAGAAAGACCAGAGCTACTCGTCTTTACAGATGATGGTCCAGCAAATGAGTCTGTTTCTACTTAGCCTTAGAGAATATTGACAACAATGGTCTCTCATATTTGAAGAGACCATCTTAAACTTTTACAAATCATTATCAAAAATACAGTCACGAGAAATCATATTTATGGAAAACTATCTGAAAGCCCTTTATTCTCTAAAACTTGCTTTCTGAGTAATTGCACAGTTCAGGCTCTGTGTAGATTTGCTGTGGCAAAATTGGGTTTTGTCATCAGGCTAGCAGATTTCAGTGAAGGAAGCTTAAGAAGTAGGGTGAGAAAATGCATTCTTGTTACTAACAATGACTCAGTGGGAGATGTTGTCTAAGATAGATAACACTCTTTATAAGGATCCCTCAGTAACTTGAAACATAATTTGCTTTTATCTCATGGAAAATGTGGAGTCTCTCTTTGCTTTGGCTACCAGGAAACAAAGATTTGAATAAGTCCATGATCTACCATAAGCCTTTGAACAGGATTCTGTTTGCTGTATTTATTTGATTCTAATCTACCGTGGATTCTAAGCCACACCCAAATTTCTCAAGAGCTTTTCATGAAAGAATAATATTTATTTACAAAGCCACCTTCGAATGTAAGTTGCACTCAATTTTGGGGGACATTAAAATGGCAAAAAAAAAAAAGTGCGACTTAGGTTCGAATAAATATGGTATATATCATTTTACCGATATTACCTTCATGCCTTTCTGTTGCTGTTTATTTTCAACCTTCAGTATATGTTTTGAATGATGGTAGTATGATCAAGGAGAGACATGATTCATTTTACCCTGTGCCATTAAGACGACTTGAAAATTCTCTCTTATCGGAGAAAATCTTCAGCCTCAGTTCCCTCGATATTCACATCATACTAAAACCATTTTGGAAGATGATTCAAATCTCTTTTAAAACAATGTGAAAAATGAAATCTGTGGATATTTAAGCATGTGCAAAATGTAGAGATTTTTGTCTTTCCTTTGCATATCCTATTATTTCATGTCCTTTTATACATTTAAGTAATATAAAAAGGCTGCGGAAAGCATGAAAAGGGCAAAATCAGTATAGACATCAGCAAGAAAATAGTCTTTGAGTAGGATTCTCAGTGGTTTGCAAACTTGACTACATATCAGAATCATCCAAAGAGATTTCTTTTCAATGCAGATGGTGGATCCTCTCCTGATATTATGACATTTTCGTTCTTGGGTGGCCCCTCGATATCTTCATTTTATAAAGTTACTGATAGGAAGCAAAGATGAAGATCAAAGATGGAATGAGTAGGAGTCTGCTAGAAGAATAAAATATATCCAAAACTGCAACGTGGATTGGTTGAATTGCTGAACACCAACTGACTTGAACTTAAAGAAAATTGCATAAAATCTGCCAAACCTGCTCCATTCCTTCAATGTGCAGAGCTCTGTGGTGAGTGAGAGCAGAGAATTTCAAGATGCCTTAGTGTGCAGAACACATTGAATAATCATTGTCACCACCGTCGTCCATAAGCATATGCTGAATAACCTACTCTAGCCAATCACTTTGCTGGAGATAGAAAGTGCTCTAAGATGGCGCCCTTACGGTCAAGAAGACCTTGGACACAGGGCCCACACATTAAACAAAGCATTAACCCTGCCAGGTAGCGTATGCTAAGTGCCAAATCCGTGAAGGCAGCGATAAATAGCAAGCTCACGGAGGGGGAGTTTCATTGTGGGTCTGAGGATGGAAGTCCCTTAGAGAAGACAGAGGATAAAAGCCTGACCTTGCTGTTTGTGTAGAAATTAGATAATTTTTTTTTTTTCTGAAAGTTACCAAAACCGCACATGGCTGCTGTCTCGCGTGGATTCTCTCGAACTTTATTTTAAAATAAAAGGCCCTATCACTGTATATCTGACTGCAGGTCTTCGCAAATGTATGTCTCCTTTTCTTTTTTCATTTATCGCTCACTGTCTAAAACTATCAAACAGAAAGCCCAGTGGACATAGAGATTGTAGAGAGGGCATGACGCTCTCTGACCTGCTCATAAAACCACAACCATTTAAGAAAAGGGCTAGTAGCATTTTCACTCGGACTCAACCCCACCTTGGTTGGACTGCTGTTTATCAGAGAGTTTATTGTGTTTCAGTCTAAAAGCAAATCTACTTTGTTATGATTAGGGAGAGTGAAATTGTGCTTAACAGTTTTTTCCATTATCAAAATAAGAAAATGCTTGTTACCATATAATGTATTCACTTAATATGGTAAGAAAACACTTGATTTCATCTTTCCCCTAAGTAAAAAAAGCATTTAGAAGTTGTTTTTGTAGTGACTCAACAAAAAATACCTCCGCCAAGATTGAAAGCTAGCATAGTGAGAATAAGGGAACATTATTGCTTCTTAAAAAATGTTTTGTTTTGTTTTGTTTTTCTCCACAGAACTGAATATTTGTATGACAACCTGCTATGCAGGAAATTATTTCTAGAGTGATCTGAAAATTAATAAACAATTATATCAGGAAGTGAAAAGAGCTTTAAAAAAAGGCAACAAACTTTATTATTATTTTTTTTATGAGCATGGATAAAAATCCATGAACACACTCAAGAATGCCCACATGCTTTCTGTCATGTGAGTAAAGAGCACTTTAAAGTGTCTGTGATAGAAGTCAGTGCAGAGAAAACAGCATTGGTCTTACATTAATAAGTGGAGAGTTAGAAATCACTCAGGAGACTGGCTGCCTCAAGTTACCAGCTCTAGCTTGCTCTGTGTATCCAGATGAAAAATGACAAATTGAGTCAGTAATGAGTCCTCACACCCTGGCTAAGGGCAAACAAACCCAATTTTTAAAAATTATTTTTCAAACAGAAGCTCGCTCTTTCTCTTCCTTTCGCTTTAAAATCATCCTCCCTTTTTTTCTTCTTCTCTCGAACTCCGAGAGAGAAGGGACTTTATTCTGGCCCCAGCAAAACCATGCCCTGGCGGCTGGGAGGTGTTTGAAGGTTCAGCAATTGAGGCTTTCTTATCATCATTGTTTAAAGGCCAGTCTCTACTTTGTTTCATCAGGACGCGGCTGTGCACAGACAAAATGGAGCCACATGCCATTTTGAAGCAAACATCAACAATAATCTATTTCTTAGCAGTCAGACGAAGAGACCAACTTGAAATGCCACACTTTCCTCAAACTCTGCACATCAAAACGGTGGAACTCTCATGAAGGAGGGTTAGTCCATAAACTTAGCAGGACATGTTGATGATATTTGGCAGGAGCGGGTCCATGACACATTCCAAAACAAAGAGGTATTTGAAGACCTGTGTCCCAGTGTCTCAGAACTAAGCCCTGTGGCTGGTCCTCCAACATGGACAAAGATTGTAGAGGAGGAGAGAATGGCATGATGGAGACATACCGGCTTCCACCTCGTGTGTTCCTTTAACACACTTTACACTGCCCCTCTCACCTGTAGAGCGTTCCGTCTGTTGCCACTTCTAAACAATCCTGTTTTGGCAGCCCTGGTCCTTTTGTCCCTTTTATCCTTTTTTGTGTGCTCAGTCTGCCATGACAAAGTACCACACACTGGGTGACATAAATAGCAAATGCATTTTGATCCGGTTCTAGAGGCTGGAAGTCAAAGACCAACTTGTCAGAGCATATGACTTCTCCTGAGGGCCCCTGTTCTTGACCTGTAGACACCGTTGTTTCTCTCTGTTTTCACATGGTTTTCCCTCTGTGCATATCTCTGTCTTGTTTGCCTCTTCATATAAGGACTCAGTTCTATAGAGATTAGCTCTCTCTCCGGTGACCTCATTTTGACCTCTTTGAAGACCCTACCTCCAAATAAAAGTTACAGTGTGAAGTACTAGGGGTTAGGACTTTAGCATATGAATGCTTAGAGAACTCAATTCGGTCTTTGACACTCCACCTCTGTCCTCCCCAAACCTATTTCTTTTCATGTGTGTACCTGCTTTAGATGTCCTTTAAATGCAAGAAACAGATGACAACTCAATCTGGCTTTAGTTTTTTAAAAAAAAGAAAAGAAAATCTCTTGATTGCATAATTCAAAAATGTGAGAGTACATTTATCACAGCTTCAGGCACGGCTGGATCCAGGTACACCAGTGATTTTTCAGATATTGATCTAACTCTCCACTGTCAACTTTGCTTTCCTCTGTCATTGGTCCTTTCTCAGATAGACTATCTCTTTATATCATTGCCGGTTGCTCCAAATTACAATGTAGCTCTATTGACAACTCCAGCAGAAAGAGTGACTGCTTCCCCTCCACCTGTTTTAAGTTCCAGATTAAGTCTGGCTAATGGGATCTAATGATGCTGTATCCTGCATACACCTATTGTCCTGCCAAGGCAACGCTCGACATAAAGGAGTTGCTTCTCTGTCTGTTGTATGAATGTGTCGTGTGAGTGCTGTAAACTGCTCCAACTCCGAGAACCACAAATTGTGGATGTTACTTCCCCACAAGAAGCCACTAGCATCCCGACAGTAAGCATCAAAAAGGAGGCAGCTTGTGGGGACATAGGAGCTAGAGATACCTGTTTTTGAATTGAGTTGGAAGACAGTGGAGGTGTAGGGCCCAGTGGTTCTACCATCAGAGGGAAGAGTGGAGTGTTCTTGGGCTCCCTCTTTCTCTGTTTCTCCTACCACCTAGTGTTTGGGTTACATTTTAGGAGTCTTTCTCAGAAGAGTTCTGTTTAATGATTCTGTGGTAAAAAACAAAACAAAACATGGTATAACAGGAGGCGGGGGAGTGCACTGAATTCAGGAATGTGTGTGGGGTAGGATTGATTGGGCCAGACCCTAAATCTATGCAGATAGCTCCCAGAATTTGTGATGCTTATGGGGGTCATAAGAACATTCGATTCTCAGTGTCAAAGGGAAGTAGAGATTTAATAGGCGTTTCCTCAGGTCTTCTGTTCCTTCTGTATGTTCAGCTGGCTGCCACCATGTCTTCCCTGTTCAGCTGGCCTCTTCTCGGACACTCCTTTTCCAATCCAACACAGGAATGCCTTCACGCACTTAATGTGTTTCTGCTTTTTCTTTCTCTCCCCTCCGTAAACATTATCTAAGATTAACTTCTCTGTTTGTAGAAGACTTCTCCATTTACTGTGTTTCCTGTTAGGGGCGGGTGGCCTCTTGACAGGATAGCAAAAGTTCTTCTTGGAGTTACTGGGACTTTCCTGGATCAACAGATATTTTGTAGGGAACTAGGAATCCTTGTTTATTATCAGCCACAACTTCTGCAATAGACAATATATAATTTAGACTCTTGAGTTTCTAAGTCTATGACCAGAGAAGCCAGTCCATCTGTTTCCATTACTTCATAACCTTTATTCATCTGCCTGCCATGTGGTCAGCGCTCAATGAATTCAACTATTAATGATTAGGCAAGTGAATAAATAGATGAAGAGTAGTGTATATTTGAGATATCCATCTTTAATCAATTTTAGAACATGCATGTTTCACAGTGTAAAATCTCAGAAATAACTGTTGGCAAAATTTAGTCACGGTTGGCCAAAGTCCATGTCAGTGGAATTGTCCTTGTCTAAACATGTGTAAACATGGTCAAATTTTGATTAAATCATGTGTGCTATAATAAATATATGCTGAATCTAATTGCTATCTGCATTTCAATGCAGCAACTTTGTGTTTATTTAGTGAAATTTAAGGAAGTACTGTTTTTTGTAGTTGTCAGATAATGCTCCGTTTAAACGTTATCCAGAAATCAAGAACATCAACAACAGAATTTATAGAAGGGGTGGCAGCCACCTGGAACACTATTTTAGAAATGTTATATCACAGCACAGTTTTCATGTGTGGAAAAACATACTTAGGACTTAATTCACAATAATCTGAAAGAGTCGTAGTCTAAATATGAAGAAGTGTTTAGGATTTCTTTTGATTATATTTTTCACAAGAGGGTTATGTAGTTAAAATCTGTAAGTAAGTCTTAAGAACTCTTTCAATTAATTAAAAAATGTTACGTGATAAAGCATGAGTCCACAGCTTGATTTGCCAGCATTTTCTACTTAGCCATTGACAAAGCAATGGTGCATTATATCATCAATAGATTTTAAGTTCTCCGACAGCCAGTGATTTCAGTACGAATGATGTATTTGCGCCAAGAACCTAGTTATGATGTCTCAAATATCACCACATAAAGTATTCCCTGCTTCCCTTGAAGACTAAGTTAAGATACTGTTCATGAAGACAGATGTGGATGAGACTTAGAGTTTCTCCAAGGTCAGAATTTCCTGAAAGGAAGAACTAGCTCTTGAGCGAGATTGTGAGTTCGTCCACCATGGGGATTTTGCAGGGGATTTTTTTTCATCTGTTCCATGAATGGTTAGTTGGCGCCTCTGTGTTTATTCACAGAGCAGCTGCCTTTGTTACGGGTCCGCTTGCGTTTCTGGAATGACCGGTGTGCGGCATTGGCCTGTCCTCTTCCCATTACCTGGGAATAGTCAGAACTGGGGCTCAGCAGGTTGTCTACTCAACAAGTCAGAACCCTGTGAGGAGTGAAAAGCAGTCACGTTGTTTGGGCTCTCCCTCCACCGCTGAGGAAAGATGTTCTTGAGCACAGATAAGGTAACTTCAGTGGCTTCAGTTTCTGTTTTGGGAAACCAGGGGCAGCTATTTACTTCAGGAGTCTCTGAAAGCAGCCTTTTCTGTGGGCTGCTGTGCTGTGTGCTGAGGGTAGCAAATGTAAGGAGAGAGCAGCGTTTGCATCCGTGGGTCATAAACAGAGCACAGTCCTTCCGCAGCTGAGTCTACAGGTCTCCGTGTAAGCGAATAAGACACACAGCTGAGAAGCTGGTGTCTAAACTTGACCACCTGTTGTTGATACTTGTGTTCACTCCATTTTTTAAATGATGTCGCTCCGTTAGTGAGCTTGTCCATGTTCTTAATTTTACTCCACTTATTCTTCCAAGTCCTTGCCTCTTGCATATCAGCTCATATAGTTTCAGCTGAGAAAAAAGGGAAAAAGAAAAGAGAAGGGAGATAATCCAACTCTAGTTAACCTATTAGTAGGTTTATTGGCCATAACAAGGAGAGCACAGTTAGGAAGTTTCAGATTTGTTAACTCCGCTATTCCTGATGTAATACGGGAGAAAGGGTCTATCTTTGGGTTTTCCTCTCCACACTTTGACTTTACTCCAAGCGTGACTTTGCTTTGTGCGTGCATGAGCTCATCAGCGGTAGCAACACACTACATGTCCCTTCTTTTATGGTCAGTAGAACAGGTTCCTCTCTACTTACTGCTTTGAGAACAAGAAAACTTACCCCATGTATCTTAAGAAACCTTCTCTTCTAGTCTCCTGACATGAACTGGGCCCTGAGCTCATCCTGAGCCCATCTTATTGTTATTACAATGATGCCTGCCAGTTGACTTAGACTTGGGTTCACAAACAAATACCTTTAAAGGGGAATGAAAGTAGCACAAACAACTTGCTGCTTGAGAGGAAGTCAAACCAGGAAGTATTATGGCTTCCACACAATGGGAAAGGCGGGTAGGGTAATAATATGATGGAGCCAGTATATACTAAGACATGTCTTTCATCAGTGTGCTACCTTTTTTCTTTTGTGGTCCAGTGACAACTCCTATCAGATATGTCTCATAATAGATGAGCGTCTTTCCTTCTAGAGCAATTCCACTTCCAAGTTTTCCTGCATTCAAATGCCATTGACATTTTCTTTATCATCCACTCCAAAAGACAAGGAATTTGTTTTTATTCTTTCTTATTCAATCTCAAGCATGGTACAATCCAAAGGGAGAAATGTATCTAGTTCTTTCAACTGTTTATGGAATTTCTACTATACACAGGCACCAGATGTGTAGAGTCATATAGAATGTCATTACTAAAGAAAGTAGTAATAGAACATCAGCATATAATGGTAGAAAATAGAAGTGTTACTCCTTATAAATAGTAAGCAAAATTGCGTATGCTTACACAGATTTGTAATAAAATGCCCTAGAGTGAAAGAACCAGGTATCGTGAAGGAGCAAAATTAGATTTCACATTAAATTGGAGGAATTGGAAAGACTTCTCAGAAGAAGTGACACTTCAGCTGAAGAGTAGAAGGCAGACGGACATGCGGAGAGAAGAGAGGTGTGCTCTACACGCGGGGGAAATCAAATGCAAAGGTAGAATCAAGGCACTCAGCTGATTCCACAAGAGCATAGCTCCAGAGAAGTCAAGAGAGGGGTGCTTCAGCAAGAAGGGATGATGCCACTAATAAGTGCTTCCATGGGGTCAAAGAAGTGAGGACTGAAGAGCTGTTGTGTTATTTGCCAACATGGAAGCCTTTTGAGACCTGAGCTGGAGCAGTTTTAATGATGCGAGAGGAGCAGGAGCAAAACTGGAGTGGTTAAGAAAGATGGCAAAGTTGAGTCCTTATGTGAGCCCAGCTCTGAAGAAGTTTCTCTGGGAAGTGGAACAAAGTAATAGGTGATAACTGAAAAAGATTATGTGGTAGTAGAAGTGGATTGTTTCATTGTTTCATTGTTTTTAGCTGTTGTTTGTTTGCTTTGAGATGACCCTGGAATTTCCACTAGTCGAATCTAGAACTCCATGGGATTGTAATTGTTTTCAGTTGATGTATCCCTAACTCATTGAGGACCTGATGCCTAGTAGGCAACTGGATGATTAAATGAGTGCTATTGTACATCATGCTAGTATGGAAATGATCAATACCAGTGACAGAACTTGAAGACAGAGGTGCAAGGAGAAATCTTTTAGAAGGAGTAGGGCTCGGGTCCAGTGAGCATCATAAAGAGTTGGCATTTAATGGAAGGAAGTAAAAATCTTCCCATTGTCATAAGAGAGTAGGAAAAGACTGATCCAGACTGAGTCTTTCTACGTTTAGGATAATGCTCCTATCTCACAGTTTTAAAAGATTATAAAAGAAAATGTGGCAGTATTTTTAGAAGAAGTAAGGAAGAGCATGCAAAAATGATCACAGTAGTTGCTGAGAGTAGAGATGGAACATAGCATAGAGATAAAGTAAAACTTGTGGGTAAGTCAAGGCCAGTTATCAAGGGTTTATACGTCTATCCTTCTGTGTTCTTAGAGAATCTCCATTTTTATCTGCGTGGATTTCGTCTTGGAGAAAGGCCTCCTGGCCAGCTGGGTCCATCCAGAGTCTTGCCATGTAAACTGCAGGGCAGAGAACTCAGGCTGTTTCCAAGGATGTTATTCTGGTGGAGCAGAGAAGGAGTGAAGTGAAAACTGGAGGGATTTCAAAAGAAGAAAAATGAGTCCTTGGAGATAGCTCAAAGAATTATCGCTGTGAGCCAAAAGGATTGGAGGTCACATCCAGAAGCTGGGATATCTGAGGCTGTGGTTTTGATGGCTGCATTGTTAGTTTCACTTTGTCACCTGCACTGGACAGTCCATTTTTTTCCCCAGTATCTTGCTCACCTGCAGATTTTTCTCCATCTCCTCTTGTCTGAGCGCCTGTTAGATTAGTCAGCTGCAATATCCTTCCAACACAAACACATCTTTAAGCCTTCAGTCTCTCCTCACATCTGACTTGCTTCCCAGCCCAATCTTTCCTGCAGGGATATCTGTTCCATCTCCACACAGTGTCTCAGTCACACAGCCTCCTTCCTCAAGGCCTCTTTCTGTGTCTTGGGCCCAGTCTGAAAGCCTTAGCATGGCATTCAAGGTTCTCTGTCATTTTGTCATACTTTACATGTTGAATTATTTTTTCTGGTAACTGCTTGACAGAAGTTCTCTCTGCACTCACAGGGCTGTCTCCTTCTTGTCCACCCTCACCCCATCCCTCCATGCCTTTCCTGGAAACTCTTTCCTCTTTTCTTCTGTCAGTGAAAATCATCACTGTGTTTTCAATTGAAATCTTGTTTCCTATTATCTAGAATTTATTTGAGATTTAGCTAAGCATACCTTGTCTGCCCCTGACTTACTGTCATCCTTTGTGTCTTCTTCTAATGTTATCTGATTACATCAGAACCTTAACTTTTAAAGCTTTAGGGGTTCTTTTATTTTTACATCACATTTGAATGATATGTAATAATAACTGTAATAATACAGGCAACTTGAGTTATCCAAATAAAGGGGAAAAATTCTATTTGATTTCCCTGCCACTGCATTTGACACATGTTAAACCTCATGCCCACACAATGAAATATTAATTGTATTTAAAGAAAAACAGCACTCTCATTCTGGGTGTTTGGAACAATCAGCGATATGGAAATGCATTGTCAGCACGTGATGTGACCCTCAAGCATTAAGGGGTTACATGAGGGGTTCATCTCAGGGATATATCCGCTGCCTGTGAAACTCTGGAAGATGTTCTAGCTCTTCACAAGGATACCCTTGGTGGAGAAGGCTAAGAAGTCGGGTGTTCAAGGTTCGTTTTCAGCAGCCTTTGACATGTGGGGCCAAACACACCAGAGATAAATTCCAGGCATGTTGCATAGAGAAAACTGGAGTTCCTATTACCTCCTCCCACAGAGAGGTGCCCGGCTTTTAGCTGTGGCTGCCAGGAGTGTGTCTGAGAGCCTCCCAAGGGACAGAGAGCCTCTTTTCCAGGGGGAGTGTGACACTCATCACTTGTATGCATCCAGAGTGCCATCCTGTGGTCTAAATTGAGCTCTGTTTGTGTGTAGTCGTAACTGCCTGTGATATTTATAAAGGATTCTTGTAAGAAGCAAAAATATAGTTGAGGTAAAGATTTTTCAAGGGCTCCTAAAAGCATGACCAGAATGAAAAGAAAAAAAAGAAAGAAAGGATGCAAATGCGAAGGGACACCATATAATTCTCATCAAGTTGGATCCATTACAGTCCTCCTCTGGCCTATGGCTGGTTCTATTCTGGCGTCTAATTCTTAGTTGCCATTTTAATTCCTCTGCTGGTTTCCATGGTTTCTTTCTCCCTCCTCCCTCAAATGTACATCAGCAATGATGTTTGCTTTTGTCTTAATTTCAAAACAGGCTTTAAAGTGCTAATATTTGTAATGTCGAGAGATTAGGTAACTTGACTGGAGGAGAGATGGCGTTTCACCCTCCGCAGGCTGCAGTAAAGCAGTGCCTTCTGAGCAAACGGTGCACCAGGGGCACCTTCCTCTGCCTCCAGCATGTGAAGTTACGTCCTGTAATCCCAGTCCTTAATTCTAGTAAGGGTGCAGAGAGACAGATAATGGTATTTATTTCTCTTCTCGGGGAAGTATTAAATGATACAAAATGTTTGGATAACAGCTTTGCATTACATATATACCATTTCAAATGTTCCTATCTGTTGACCTAGCCAGTCTTCTTTTTGGAATTCAGCCTCAAGAATTGGACACAGTGCTACAGAAAAAATAGTGTATGTTTGTATTAATTATAGGAAATTAATTGTTAAATACCACGATTATCTAGTAGTAGGAGTCTGGTTCTGTAAAGTACGGAGCACCATACAAAGGAAATGCTGCGCGGCCCTTAAAGATAGTGTTCTAAGCATGCCCTGGCGGAATAGCATTTGGGTAAGTCACCTCCAAAGGAGCGCAGGCCACATACCTCTGGGTTCAAGTCCTGGTTGGCTGGTTAGGGAACCACCAGTGTGAACAGCTAAATAAAGCTAAAATCCTTGTTTCTCCTCTCTCTTCCTGCCTGCCTGCCTGCCTACTCACCTTCATTCCTGCCTGCACCTCCCCTTAAAAAAAAATGTTGCTTCTAGAAGGAGGATTATTTAATGCCTAGGAAAGCATTCTCACAATGTAACGGCCAACAGTCAAATTACAGAACAGTTATTTGGAAGATAGTCGGCTTTCTTGAGACAATAAGAATATTCTAGCCCCAAAAGTGTATCCTTCAAGGAAGTGAAAAGGTAACAGGTCAGTGGTTCCTGGGACCCTTACACTTATTTTCTTAATTTCCTATTCATTTTGATGAGTTTATGGAAAGTCAGTTAACAGCAAGACAGAAAGTGAAAATATTTGTCCCTAACAGAAAGGACTTCTTAACGAGAATATATAAAGGACCAAAGAATGTTTCTACTCTATTTCCACAAGAGGTAGAACCCAGCAAAGGGCGAGCCAGGAAACAAAGAGAAATAGCAGCTTCCTAATTCTCCTTGTCACCTGTTGAATTCACGCCTCCCTCGCAATTAGTTTGGGGGAGGAGGGGCGGGGAGGAAGAAGTTGTATTTATTACTCACAGCAGAAACCCTAATAGCTGTATAAGCGGGCTGCCAAATTTTTGCTTGTGTGTCTTGCTGCATATTACTATATGTCTGCTTTGCTTGGAAAATCAGCTAGCTCCAGAATAAAGAAAAGTATTAAAACACTTGTCTACAACGGAAACACCTTCCTTTCAAGGCACGATTTTAGAGATAGCCAATTTTTAAAATATAATCAATAACACGATCAATAAATATTTGAGCGTCTGTATTTGGCTAAGAGCCAGGCTCTTTATATGCGCTGACGTATTTGACCCTCCCTAACAGTTCACCAGCTAAATAAATCTCTAGATGAGAAAGTTGAGACCCATAATTTACGGACTTGCCTGCGTCATCCAGTGAGTGACAGAGCTAAATTCCGGCCTATGCAACTGGATTCCCAAGTATGTGTCACCAACCCAAGCAGCCTTTCCAACCTGATCCTTTCAAAAGTGACAGTAATTAGGCTTTTGAAGTCATAGTGCAATTTGGGGATAGAGTGATACTTTTTTTTCCTTTAATATTTTGAACCTTTTATAGAAACAGCATCAAAGTTCAAGGATACCAAATGATTTTTATTAAAAATAATTAAAAAGGTATCCCGGCCATCAAGAACATCTTTGTATTGGAGGAAAAAATAAGCAACTGGTGCTTGAAATAGAAACCCTAAAGCAATGTGTAATTACATAGGGAAGTAAGATGAGGAGGCAAGACTGATGTGACCTGCCCTTCCTCCTGGGACTCTTAGTTTATCTTCTAGTTCAAGAGAACAAACCCCTGGGATAAATCATTTCTGTCCACTGCATTTCTTTCTGCTTTTTTGAATTTAAATTTTAAAACATGAAGCCTGAGAAATCCCCAAATCTATTCTTTTTAATATGAAATTTAATTTAAGGCATGGCATGGGCGAAGAGCTGTACAACTTCTAATGGATTTCTTTTCTGAAGGAACATGAAATTAAATATTGGTAATTATTGGATACGCTTTCAAATGTAGATTCTAAATCCATTCTATCATAGGAACTTCCAGATGTAGCAAGCATTAGTGTGACAATTGGAATGGTGAAATGCTTTAAAAATGATGAGAAACCTCATTTTCGAAAGCAGATGACAGATACAAAAATGTTGGCTGTGTGTCTAAAAGAAAACATAGCATGCAGAGGGAGATCTAAAAATGCTGTAAACAAAAACTGAAAGACAACTTGGAATTTCACTTCAGAAATGTTGTAGATTTAAAAATAGCACCAGTGACTTCTTTTTTTCCCCTTTATAATGCAATTTGACAGATTTTTCACTTTAAGAGTTGTTTTTTTAATGCTTATGCCATTCTTCATAAATTTGATTTAGTTTATTGACTTTTTTTCTCTTTTATCATCCCAAGATTTAAACATGTTATTTAAAAGTCTCTCTCTGTCTTGGTGCCATATTGGTCTTCCAAAAGCCAGACTAATTCACTTCAGTCTCTGTGAATATGCCACCAGGCACAGGGCAAGAGATTGGCCTACACCATTGCTTTTCTTTCTTTGTTCTGTTTAAAGAGAGGAAGGAAGTCAGGCAGGAATGAAAGCAGAGAGGCAGACAGGAAGGAAGAGAGAGGAGGAAGAAGTATTCTTTCTTTCTTTTTTTTTTTTTTTGTAACCCTGGGTCTAGGCTGCAAACCCCATCCTTGGGCTTCAGATTTTCCATAGGGTGGTGTCTCAGCTTGCTTCAGCCACCAAGACTTGCCACATAGAACACTGGTGTTCAAAGAGTACTTCAGAATCCCCTGGTGGGCCCCGTATAGCATAGATTGCTGGGCCCCAGCCCCAAATTCTCTGAGTTAGTAGAGCTGGGAAGACGCCTGAAATAAGCTGAACATACTGCCTTGAGACAAAAACAAGACATTGGGATGGCAAAAACAGGACCGGCAGGGGAGAAGGCGGAGTGTTTTGAGCAGGAACAAAACAGCCAGACCAGCAACAACTAAGTCCTATTTGATGTCAATGGGCAGTCCTCACAGGGGTGGGAATAGCAGTAGTGGCCTTGGCCAACTGCAGTCAACACTAGCAAGGACTGTCTTTCAAGCAAGACAAAAGGGCAACTGCTTTTGGGCCCCCTCGGCAGACTGGGCCTGGGGTAACTCAACTGATTCTTTTATGCCATGTTAAATATGGCTCTGGTTTATGAAAAATGGGACAAAATGACATATTACAGCAACGGGACATTCAAGAAACATGAACAAAAAAAAGAAAGCAGTACTGTCACATTTACAGTGGTTCAGGTGCTCAGCCCACCCAAAGATTAGACTTTCTAATGCCGTCTTAGGTGATGCTTCGGTGCCTAGTACCTGAACCTCACTTCAACAAGTCCTGGCCTCTCTGGACAAAGAGCCCAAACCTGCTACTTCCGTACACCTTCATAAGTATCAGCGTCAGTCAACTCGGAACTGATGGTGTGTGTGCACTGGTGTTGGGGTGGGGTGGACTGCAGCGTCAGCTTCCACCAGCTTCGCCAAATTATAGAATGATGGCATAATGGAGAGGATGAGTCAAAGGCAGATTTGGAAGAAAGAGATTTGAACTTCCATATATACCATGCCATTTCAGAGTTCGTGACTGCAACCTAAATTTAAAAATGCCATGGTCATATATATATATATATGCTAACAGAAGTGAAAAGATAAAACGAAGCACACTGGCCTAGGAAAGAAATTCTGATGATCCACCAATCAAATGAGTTGAGAGAGAAGGAAATATCTGCATATCTCTGCGATTAGAGCCAGGTGCGAGCAGCTCATCACCACCTTGTCATCCTTGACAGGATGAGAGTTGTGAAACCAGCCAGCTTCTCTTGAATGAGTATGGTATCATCTATAATGGGGAGACATTTTTTTTTTTTCAAAATTTACTGGAATGGCTATAAAATATATAGTCCCTTCACCCATATATTTAGGTCATATCCAGAATCGAAACATTGTTGAAATAAATCCAGGAAAACAGCCAATATAATACAAGGTATGAAGTCCAAATTCTGGAGAGCTTGGAAGAATTCAGAAAGAACTGCATATAAATAAGGTAGGAAGTGGTAAATTATAGCAACTGTCTGTGCCTTGTGGCTAATGAACTCACCGATATTTAGAAGTAGTCTCACCTTCCACCAGTGCCCGCCTCCCTCTCTCCCTTCCTCC
>RJWH01004126.1:102559-120888 GCA_004363575.1 Solenodon paradoxus | reverse complement strand
CCCTGTCCCCCACAATGCACCTGTCCCGTCCCCCACAATGCACCTGTCCCGTCCCCCACAATGCACCTGTCCTTGGGGAATCATCTTGACCTAAATGGTCTCTGGCTGCTGGGCACCAGCAGGTATTGGCATCGGTGTCCCCAAGCCTGAAGCAGCCCCACAGACACAATCTCTCCCTCTTCAGGGCTCTGGACACCGAGACAGGGAGTGGGGGTGAAGCAGGGCGCTTTGCTGGGCCCCGCCATTGCCGGCCTCCCATGGCAGGCAGGCCGAGGACATGTCTCCTTCTGCGCGGTTCCTGGGGCTGTCCGACTGGGCCGGCCTGCCGCCCCCAGCATCCCTCCAGGCCGCCCATGGAGAGGGAGGGGCAGCACAGGAGCCTCAGGCCAGGCCGAGGGGGACAGGGCTGTCCAGGTGGGGGCGGCCTCGGAGCTCTGATGCGGGCTCGCCCGGGACGTGTCCCTCAGGCTCGTCCCCCGCTGGCCTCCATGGCCAGCTCCTGTGATGGGCTAGCCCTGTGCACCTGCTTGCTGAGAAACCCCTGCAAACGCCCCCACACTGACCCCACGAGATAGTGTCCTGAGGTGCAAACCCGGCCGAGCGGACAGTAGAGGAGACAGGTGACAATTCAGCACATCGACGTGGGGGCGCCCGCCCCCGCCTGCCCGCCGGCGCTCCCCCGCCTCTCCTGGTCCCCACTGGTCCCCACCCTCCCAGCCCCTCCCCGGCTGCCACCCAGCAAGCCACCCGAACCAGACCCAACCAGGCCACGCACAGGCCACCAATGGCCAGGCCTCGGGCTGCAGGGGCCGGAGTCCAGATGACGCGACCAATTTATAAACAATTTTCCCGCCGACGATTAAGTTACATTTTCCCAACAGTGGCTTAATTTTCTTGTCAAAAATACACAGTTCTCGCATTTGTCTCGCTGTAAGTGCAGTTAATTTCCAGACCATGAGTAAGAACTTAATTTGATACCTGCAAGGATTAGAAACGACCCCAAACTGCTGTTTACATGGAATCGAGAGAGATTCGTTCTGTTTGCAATTATGTTAATGAGCACAGAGGGGCACTTTTTTGGGGACGCAGCACCCCACCGTCACCAACGGGTTCACCTAGAAAGGTCTGCCACCGCCGAAAAGACCCCTTCCCGGCTAGTTTGAAGGCGACCCAGCGGGTGAGGGCCCTGTGCGGCACCCAGAACCACAGGAGGCTCCTGTGGGTGACCGGTCGGGAGAGCTCCGGGCCGGTCCGCCCCTGGTGGTGGCAATGAGGTGGGCCTGCCACCTGGCTGCCGCAGGTAACACTCAGCACTGTCCCCAGACCCTCTGATCAGACCGAAGGCAGCAGCGGGGGCCACACGACTGCCTGCCCTGTGGGTAAACCCTCGCCGCAGAGGGACGCCCAGGCAGGGGAAGGCAGCAGGCACGGGGGCCTGGGTGCGGGCGGAAGGCTGACCGGGCCTGGTAGGGCTGTGTCCACGCGCTGCAGTGTCCTGTGGGTGGCGTGTTGCGAACTGCTCGGGTGACCCGGAGCTCTGCGCAGGCGCCCAGAGGGGAGAGGCCCCAACGCCGGCGGGACCCAGCGGCTGCCGGAAGCCAGAGCCTCGCCTGAGGGACACAGCCCCGCAGGCGGTGATGGTGCCGTGTGTGCTGGGACGGCCTCCCCACGCTTCAGACACGGTCAGATGTGTGCAGGCCAAGAGCCTCGGGTCCTTCCCAGAGCGAGGACGGGGCAGGTGGCCAGGGAGGAGGCTCTGCCGGTGTGGGAAGCACAGGCTGGCAGGTGCGGCCTTGGGGGCCGGGGAGGCAGGTCGGGCCGGATGGGATCACACAGGCGCTTTGGGGAGGCCGGATCCACCGTGGTCAGCAGGGTGTCCCGGCCGCGGGGCAGGTGGCGTGTGGTGTGTGGCTGCAGGCTGCCAGGCCCTCGTGCAGGGTGTCCCCCAGCCTCGTCAATCCTGGGTGCTGGAGGCGGCCCAGGGGGGACTGTGAACAAAGTCCCACTGTGGCCCCATGGGGCTGCTCCGCCACCACTTGCCACCACCGTACGCTGTCAATCTCCCCGCAGATCTAGTTTCTCCTCTCTGGCCCTCGGGGGGTTAGGCCCAGGACAGCCCCAGCTCGGTCGACACAGAATCCATTTACGGCCAGGATAAAGGATACCTGTGGCCCTGTCACCGTCACATCTGTCAGGGGGCGATGGCGGGGGTGGTGCCCTCTGGGGGCAAGGACAGGCCTCCCAAGGCCTGGGGCCCAGCTGCAGGGCGGGCAGCGGCCCTGCGGGGCCAGTGCTGGGGCATCAGGTACCCGGGAGGCCTGCTCGGGGCCACTCTTCACTGGTGCCTCTGTGATGGCCAGCAAGGAAGTGGGGACGGCTGCAGCAGCGAGCTGGAGGGGTGACCCGGAGAGCAAGGGGGTGTCCTGCCACCGGGCCACCGAGGGGCCCCACCTTTACTGAACAGGTTCCCACGTATAGGAGCGGTGACGGCAGGCCGCGTGCCCCCTGACCCACCCCATCAGGTGGACCACCCGGGCCCAGGACAGCGGGGAGGCCTCACGCATGCACAGGTGGGCGGTCTCCAGGGCGGACGTGCTGCCCAGCACGTGTTGGAGCCCACGGCTAAGCTGTCCCTCAAGCCGCCGGCTGTGGGCTACCGCCTGCCAGCTCCCCGGTCCACAGAAGCGACACGGTCTCGGAAGGCAGCCCCACAGCCCTCTCGCCCGCTCCTCACGAGCCCCTTCCCAGAGGAGTCAGGGCCACCTCCTACCCCCGTGCACGCCCCGGCTCTCGGGGTGATTTCTAGAGTCCCCGACAGCCTGCACCTCCCTGCTGGGCTCTGCCTGGAGGTCGTGCCCCAGGGCCTTTGCATGGGCAGCTCGTGCCGGGTGCTCCTCCATGGACACCTGTGCCCCCGACCCAGGAGACCCCTGCCTGTCCAGCAGGCCCCCTTCCACGCTGTGAAGACGGTAATTGCAGGCCGCCCTGTGCTGCCGCTGTGCCCCGCGGGCGGGACCGGGCCCCTGGAGGCAGTGCCGGCTTACAGCTGGTGCTGGGACGCAGAGGGAGGAGAGCAGCTTCGGAGACTCTGGTTTCTGGATGTCTGATCCGGGGACGTCTGGTCCCTCTGCCCAGGCCAGAGGGCCTCGCTCCTGGGCTTTGCAAAGTCACGGGGCTGAGAAGACGCCCCAGGAGTGCCCAGCTGCGATCCCACTTTGCTTACTGAAGTGGCCCCTCTTCTCCAAGAAAGGTGCCGGCGGGAAGCCCCCAAACCCAGACCCCGTATTTGGCCGGTGCCTGTGGCTGCCTCACACGGCCCTTGTTGGCAGAGTCCCGTGTGCGGTGCGGCCTTGCCCAGTCACTCCTGGTCCGTGTCCCCGTTCTAGCATCACTCCGGGGGCAGGGCCAAGGCCTCACCCTGCGCAGAGGGGCCCCATGTGGCGTCACGGCCGGTGGCCCTGCTGGACAGTGTCCCTGTGTGGGTGGTGGCTGGACGGCCACTCTGCTCCCAAAGATGACCCTTCATGTGAGACCTGACCCGGGGCTCCTGGTGGCGGAGCAGAGGGCCCGGCAGGCCAGGATGTGTCCTGACCCTCAGTGGCCCCTCTGGAACCACTGCTGCCAAGAGCATGGTCCATCCGATGGCCTCCGCCCTAAGGCCCCGACTCGGAGCGGCGTGTGTGTGACAGGACGTGTGGACGCGGGGCGGTGGGGCCCGCAGCCTGCGCTACCCCCTGGCCCGGGCCTCCCGCGTCCAGTAGCCGAGTGGCCAGGCCCACCTCCTGCTGCAGAGCCCGGCGCGCATCACGGACCTGTGCACACGCGGCCCTGCTGCCGGGAGGGGGGTTGGCCCACGAGCCCCCGCGGTGACGTGGTGTCGGCTCCGCGAGGCAGGGAGTGGCCGGCCCACCGGGCTCTGAGCGCCGGGGCCACAGAGCCGCACGGGCAGGGCTGGGCTCTGGGCCTGTAACGCGGGTGGTGGGCAGGGCGTCCATTGGTCCCGGGCGGGTGGCCAGAAGCACCCGCATCTCCCAGCTGGTCAGGCTGCTCGCAGGCTTGGGGCCTCTGAGGCTGTGGACACCAGGCCACGACCAGCTCCTTCCTGGGACGCCAAGCATGTGATGCTGCTGACGGCAGGGCCGTCACCGAGGGCACTGGCCTCCTGTCCCAGAGACAGGAGGTGGCCAGCACGCTTTGCCTGGTCGGCGTGCCGGTCCTGACGGCGGCTGGGTCACCCCCAGCCAGCCTTCCCTCTGACCTCCCTCCCCAGACATGGCCTCTTAGGGCGCCACCTCCCCTTGACCTGAGGGAAGGCCTGGGACACCCACCTACAGGCTCCTCAGCGGGACCGGAACAATGTCCTCATTTCAACACCGGCGACGCCAAGGCCCCCAGTTGGGAGGATTGCGATTTTACAGCAGAAACAGACCCCCTTAGATGACTGGGACGTCAACCTGCTGTGCCCGACAACCCCCACGGCGGGTCCTGCTCTGTGACCTCACAGGGACCAGTCCGCGGGCGGGAGTGCGCTCTGCTCCGTGCCTGGACCGGGGGAAAGGAGGGCTCTGGAAGTGCTGCTGACCCCACAGACCACCACGGCCGCTGCCCCCGTGCGCCCCTCCCACAGGCACGGCTGCTGCTGACCCGGGCAGTGGACCAGGCGCAGATCTGCCTCAGGCCTCCCGAGCGCCATCAGCAGGTGGGGCTCGAGCCCGGCACGCCCAGCATGCGGGCCTCATGGCGGATGCAGACAGGCTGCAGACAGGGCTGCTGGGGCGCGCGTGTGGGCAGGAACTGGGGAACCCGGGACAGACGGACAAGGCGTATGGACGGGGTCCTCCTTCTTTGGATGGCCTCCGGGGCTCCGCTTCGCCTCTCGACTTGCTGGAAGGGACTGTCCTGCTGGATTCCCTCTGGTTGGGGCCACGAGGCTTACCTCCCCCATGGGGTGGAGCAGAAACGACATGCGTGGCCGCTGTGGGCCAGGCTGGCTAAGTGCTGGGGCCAATGGACAGGGGAGCGGGCTGACCAGGGACGTGGCCCCTGGGTGGGTGCCGGGGACCCCGAGCCCGGGTGTTCCCAGGATCCTCATGGGGACTCAGGTTGCGGCCCTTTTGGGGGGAGCCCCGGCTGACCAGCCAGCACAGCGGCCACACAGGGACAGTGCTACCTGTCACTCGAAACACCGTAAACGCACACACGGCTGTGAGCGGCTCCTGGCCTCAAACACTAGGCATCCCGGTGCTGGGCACCCCATGGCCTGCACCCAGGGGAACTGGCTCTCTTGGCCCTCTCGAGCTGCCAGGAATGGGCCGGCGTCTGGGCCTCTTAGGTTCTCAGCCACTCCTCGGCCTCCCTGCCGAGCACGATGGGGCCACTGCGGGGACCTCCCCTCTCGCCAGCTCCTCACCACCAGCAAGCCACCCGTTTGCAGACCAGGGTGATTCGCACGTGTGTGTGGGCCCCGGGCCTCCGGGCACGCGCCCCGTCACGGCAGGACGCGCCCCCTCGAGCCAGCGAGCAGAGGACGCCTGTTTCCACGCATCCGTGCCCCACGGTGTCCCCTGTCCCTGAGGTTGCCCTCTCTGCCACTGTAAGGTGTCTCCTCTGCCCACCGCTGACCGCTAGCCTGGGCTGTCTCTCAGGAGAGGACCCCAGAGCCCATTCGATGGGATGGGGGTGCAGGGGCGGGACTCCGTGGGGCTCCCCAGTCTCTGGGATGCAGAGGCGGCCGCCGCCTGCCTCACCCCGCAGAGGGATGGGGTGCTCAGCGCCCAGCGACGCTGCTTTCATCATAGGTTTATCTCTGAAACCCTAGACAGACTGGCCTGTGCGGTTTGCTGGCGAGTCTGCACCTCGGGACTGCGCCATCGACAAAGACGGCTCCTCAGGAAAGAAAAAATACACTAACCTTAAAATAACCAGTCCCAGAATAGCAGCTAATGATGGCTCTGAGGGAACCCTTTGATCAGGCTCTCCAGAGCTGCCCGGCGTGGAGGGGAGGCGCTGGGGGCCGGGGCTGGGCGGCGAGCAAGGGGGCAGGCGTCCTCCATCCTCTGTGCACCCGCCATGAGGGGCCCGGCTCCTGGAAAGTGGGGGAGCAGGGCGCTCGCAGCAAAGAGGGGCCCGGGTCGTGGGAGCCGGACGTGGAGGGAGTATGGGCGCGGAGAGAGTGAGGAGGACGGGCCTATGGGGCGAGGGCCTCGGGTGCTCCCTCGTCCTGCTGGGGTTCACCGGCACTCTGGGCCCCACCGTGCCGACACCTCAGGCCGCCCCGTCCTAGCCTGGCACCAGCCCGCGGGCCGTGGGGCTGTGAGACGGGGCTGGAGGTGTGGGGATGCGTTTTAATTCTGTTTAACTGATTTCCCTGTAACTTTCAAATGCAGACCATCGGCTCCGCCTCCGGAGCACGTGGAGTCCGGCGGCCGGGACACAGGCATGGGACCCCCACCCCTGGGTGACTTGATGGGACAATGCAGAGCAGGTCATTCCTGTGCGCACCTAGCCTCGTGGACACAAAACGCCACTGGCTTTTGAAGAAAAAATGTTGACCATCCCCATTGATTTTTTTAATATGGATTATACATTGAGAGAAAAGATTTTAATCTACTGGGTTAAATAAAATATATTATTACAGTGATTTCAAACCGCTTTATGAAACGTGAACTCTAGGAAACTGTAAATGAAATCTGCGGCTCATGCTCCACTCGCACTGGACAATGTCGACCTCGGTGGGGTTGGCTTTTCTCGAAGAGGCAGACGCACCTGCTAGGGGAGCTGGGATCAGCAGGGGACACTTTGCTGGCCTGGGGCTAGAGGTCCTCACTGAATCAGGCCAGCGCACCCCAGTCAGTGGACTCCATCCTCTCCAAGGAGGAGGCCTGGGGAAGAGAGTCCCCCTCAGGCCCAAGGGTCCAGGCCTGGCCCGGGACTCCCCCCACGAGACCTGCTCCTTACTGTTCTGGGTTCTGACCTGACACAGTACTCCTGCCCGGCAGCTCCCAGGTCCAAGAGTCCCAGAAGAGTCTCCTCTGCAGGAGTCCCGATTCTGTTCTGTTCCAGGAGCTGCCCGAGCGCATGTTAAAGAGGCCCCCTCGGCTGAGGGGCGAAGCAGAACGTGAGGGAGGTCAGGCCGAGCCCATGGGAAGGTGGGATCCACAGACGTCAGGAGCCCTGAGGTTCTGTGTGAACTTGAGCTGTGGTTTCCCAGGCTCGCAGGTGACAGATGGGAGGTGTCTCAGCCCAGGCTCACCCAGGTGGGACTCGCACTGCAGAGTCCTCATATTGCTGGGACCTTCGAGGGCCCGCCTTCCATTGAAGGGCAGTGAGAAGAATCTACGCCTCACATGATAGTAAAGAAACAGCCTTGCTGTTTGGTGAGGGGAATGATGTTTGCACAGACAGGTCCGTGCTCAGCTGGGAAACCCGGTTCTCTCCACCCGGGGGTCTGGAAAACACTGAGACTAGAATTCCAGCTCCAGGTGCTGGCACCCCCACTGGTGCAGCAAAGGCAGGGGCAGATGCTCCCCGAGGACTTCAGCTTCATGCTAGGCCTCGAAAGTCCCACAGCTAACATTTACGATGCATAGTTTACTGAAAAGCAAAAAGACCTCAGAGGAATAAAACACCATGAGGGAAAGCCAGCAGAAAAAATGGTAGTTGACTCACAAAGGCTTTAGGTCCTGCAATGAACAGAAAGAAATGTAGAACAACCATATCATACACTTCAGCTAACATGCTTAAATGTTTGAATACACAAAAGAAGAAGATACTATAAAATGACAGATTAGGGATCAGAACCAAATAGAAATTCTATAAATAGAAAAATAATGAGATTGAAAGTTCCTTGAGCAGGTTTAACAGGATTAGATGCTGTTGAAGAAAGAATTAGCGATTCGAAAGATGGTTCAGGTTACGAAGACCATGTGATAAGATACAAAGAGATAGAGCCATGGAGGGGAGTGAGATGGGACACGTGCCTGGAACATTCCAGAAGGAGACGGCGAGTTGGGGCCAAATCTGAAGAGATGATGGCTAAGAATATTCCAGAATGAATGCAAAACACCAATCCGTAGATACAGGAAACTCACTACATTCCCCAAACAGCAAAAGGAACGCTTCATCCACCTCTCAGAGCGCAAACACAGGCCACTAGAGTCAAGGAAGGTCACACAGCAGCAGAGGCAAAACCAGGCAACAACTTCACAAGAAGCAACACTCCATCTTTGGGTCTGTTCTCAGCAGCAACGCTGGAAGCCGAAAGGCAGTGGGTCATCTCTTCACCTGCGAGAGGGAATGCTTTTGGTAACCCGGGGCCTAGAACGTTGCATTCAGTACAAACGTTTTTAAAGACCGCAGCAAAACTCATTCTGAAGCAAATAAAATGGGAGAGATTTTGATTTCCACTAAAGGAGATTCTAATTCTGAATGCTGCCCTCAGATTCAAGTGATTAAAGACACAAGGTCTGAGATCAAAAAATAAATGACAATAAGAAAGCAGGAATATAGATGAGTAAATTTAAATACATATTGCTTGTATAAGACATGACTAATGTTGAACTGTTGGATTAAAAAATAAATACAGTTGAACTAAAATATGCAACAACGAAGCATGTAGATCAGCAGGAACGCGATTGAAGCCACAGTGTTCTAAGGGTCTTATTTGATTATAGATATGGGTCAATAAATAGTCTGCTATATATCCTTTTAAAATGTTCTAGGCTGATGAGCCTTGTGTCACGGGCAGCTGACACAGATGAGATGCAGACACATCAAGTCCAAGGAACTGGGTTTGAGATCTGGGGCCGAGGAGAAAAACCCAAAATAAAACAGACGACCCTTCCTCCCTCCCTCCGTCCACTTCCATCCTCTCTCCATCCTGCCTTCCTTCTTCTCCTTAAAAAACGTTCTAGATTAACTTCTACAAGAATAGCAATAGGATATATGATTTCAAAACCAGTAGAAGCAAGATGGAATGACAAATAATTATCAATCCAGTAAACGACAAGGAAAAGGAGCAAAATAAATGTTCAAAAACGTAATACAAATATAAGGCACAAATTACTTTGCTCAAAATCAATCTAAATATATTGGAAATTACATTAAGTGTACATGTATTGAATGGTCTAAAAAAACAGTCATAGAATGTTTTAAAAAGACACCTAAAATGTGTCTATAGGATTGAAAAGGAGAGATTTTTAAAACCTGATACTAAAATCAAGAAAGATCAATATTCTTTATGAACACAGGTGTAAGTAACCCTGATAAAATATTAGCAAAGCAAATTCAGCAACATGTAAAGAAAAAGGATGGACCACAAGCAGGGGGAGAGGCCCACTTTCTATCACTCATCATTTATTTGGGGTCACTTTTGTCTGACTGAGGTATCCAGTGGAATTTCCACCACTGCAAACAAAATCCCTCAGATTTTTATTTTAACATAATGCTCGTAATGTTGGTCTTAAAAACATTTCTACTGGGTATAAAATTCTATGTCCTAAGGCACCAAAGTAGTTTTCTCCTAAGCACATCGAAGAGCTCATGCAACTGTCTGTGGGCTTTTGCTGTTACTGGTGAGAACAGAGGTAAAATTGATTAATGTATTGCACTTTATTGATAGAATAAGGAATAAAAACCATGTGAGCATCTCACAGATATAGGTGGACATTTGAGAAAACTCAGCTTCTATTTGTGATAAAAACTTTCAAGACACTAGGATGGAACGAGACACCCTCAGTCGGAAAGAGTTGCCATGAAAAACTTGTCACTTGCGTCCTATTTAATGGTGAATGAGAGAGTGCTGTACTTCTAAAATCTTCTCTAGCCACTTGTCGTCAGCATTTTAGTGGAAGTGTAAGTCTGTTCAATTAGGCAAAAGAATACATTAAAGGCATCCCGATTAGAAGTAAAACAGCTTTTATTCGTATTGACATGATCTTATATGCAGAAAAACTAAGAAATCGACAAAAATAACAACAGAAGCTACTAAAATGAATAACAGCAAAGTCAGTTTATAAGCTTTGCATAAAATCAATTGATTTCTAAATGTTAATAATGAACAATTCAAAAATAAAGAAAGCAATTATTTTAAAAGCAGGATCAAAATAATAAAATATTGGGTGACCTAGGTGTCTACTCAGCCTAGGAACAGTCCACATACATCCAAGGGGTTGGGGCGGGGGCAGCAAATATGTGAAAAACTAAATTAAGACCAAATAAAGTGCTTCTTCCTCCTCTCTCTTCCTACCCACCTACTCGCCTTCATTCCTGCCTGCCCTTTTCCTTAAAAAAAAAAAAAATTAGAAGCAAATCTAACAAAAGTCATAGCAGACTTACATACTAGAACTAAATGGAAAGATGTACTATGTTCATGGACTAGAAGACTTGATACTGTTCGGATGTCAGTTTCCCTAAATGGATCGACGTATTCAACAATCTCTATTAAAACCCCAATAGGCTTCTTCTTCTTCTTTTTCTTTTTTTTTTTTTTTTTTTTTTAGAAATGAATAAGCTGGTTTTCAAATTTACATGTAAATACATAGGGCTTTATAATGGGCAAAACAAATTTGAAAAAGCATGACATCGGAAGATTTATGCTACGTGGTTTCTGAGCTCGCCATGAAGCTATGGTGATGCAGGCCGCGGGGCAGGCAGCTAGGCCAGCAGAGCTGGGGCTCCAGACCTAAACCCACATATAGCAATAGATGAACTGATTTTTTTTTTTTTTTATGATGGTGCCAGGACAATTCAGTGGAAAAAAATAAGAGTTTTTTGTTTTTTTTTTCCCCCAGTAAATGAGGTTGGTGTGATTGGATATCCATAAGCAAAGCAAACCAAACAAACTTCAGACTTTCACACTATTCCCTAAAGTGAACTCAAATTAAACTATACACTTCAGTGGAAGAGGCCAACATATAAAACTTTTAGAAGAAAGAATAGGAGAAAATGCTCATGACCTTAAATTACACAGGGAAGCCTTATAGCCAACATAAAAATCAGGAGTCACACAAGAAGAGAAAAACTGGACCGTAGGAACCCTTTTGTGCTTGAAGAGAAAACATGATTAAGAAAATGAAAAGCCAGCCACAGAATGGGAGACAATATTTGCAATCTGATAAAGGACTTGCATCCCGAAGACAGAAACACTCTTACAACCCAATAGACTTACTTGATCTGAAACAGGCAAGAGATTTGAATAAACACTTCATCAAAGAATCCTGGGACTGTCTCATAAGCACATGAAAAGTTCCTCAACATCACTAGTCATTGGGGAAATGCAAATCACATCCACAATGAGATACCATTACACACTCGCTCGAATGGCTACAATAAAGGCCGACCGTACAGTGCATTTCCAAGGACGTGAAGAAAGTGGGACCTTTAGACATTATTGCAGGGAAAGAAAAATGGTACAGAGTCTTTGGAAAACAGGATGTTTTTAGAAAGTTCAGCAGAAACGTCTCCTAAGACTCATCACTTAGACGCTTAGAAATCTTAGCGACAAAAATGACAGCATGTCCGTTACAGACGGCAGCTCACCGCGACATTACATGGAACAGTCCCAAACCGGAAAGTGCCCAGTGACGGTCAACTGGCAAATGGATAAAGGACATGTTTATCTGGACAGCAGGAGACGATTCACACCGAGAGGGAAAGAATCCCTGGTGTCACACAGCGCAAACCCCAAGGAAGTCAGACGGTGTGGGGGGAGAAGAGAAACTCGGAGACCATGCAGATTCCATGTAGAGGAAACGTTGAAAAGAAGGCAGATTTCCAGACTGGTAGGAATTTGAGGCCACAGAGACAGAGCGAGGGCCAGGGCTGCAGATGCCGGCCATCGGAGCAGAAGTTCGCCACGTTTGCTAATCCTGCACACAACAGGCACGTTTTAGTGGCAGGTAAACGATATCCCAGCAAAGCGTGAAACAAAAGACACACGCAGAACTGCAGAGCGATGATAACAGCCCTCGAGGAGAAAACACGACTTGAGGCAGAGGGGCTTGTGTTCTTGTAAAACCTCGAAACCAGCAGCCAGCAGATAAAAAATGGAATATGATAGATTGCTGATTATCAGTTCACTGAAAAAAAAAAACACGTAAGGCAAAACTTGATTGAAATATAAGGAAAATGAGACGAATTTTCCATGATGATTGGGCTTTTCACAGACATCTCAGGAATGACAGATCAAGCAGATGAAAGTATTCCAATCAGCAAGCTTATTCGCGTGGATGCAGAACAAGGATGTAACTTGCTGCCCCGCAACATCAAAAACCAGTCTCCCCTCCGTTTCAGGTCCCTATGGACACCCCTGCGGAGACCCCTGTGGACGCCGGCATCCTCAGGTCCCTCCCACACAGCTTACTGAGAGTGTCGCACACACCCCAGGCCACCCCCGCACGCCTCCAGCATCTCTGGATTCCTCAGAGCACCTATTGCACACGCTGCGTGGTTCGGAGGTGGTGTCTCACAGGAAAGGAGCGTCTGTGCCTGTGTTGTGAAGACACACCAGCCTCAGCCTACTCTGCTTCAGACTTCCGACCTGAGCTTGGTCACCTCTGCGGACGCAGAACGGGGTGCCGAGGGCCAACTACAGAAGGCACGTTTGCAAACGCGAGGCACCTGCTGTGCCCCCAACATTTGGCCAGTTTCCAAGGACTGATGGCCAGGCGGACTGACCATGGAGCAGTCGCGCTAGGACACCCTCACATGACAGCAATGACGAAAGTCATGCTGCTCATGAGCTCCTGAGAGAATCGGGTTGGAGGTAGATTAGAAAAATGGGCGAAATGAAACACTCTCTATCGAAACTTGCGGGATGCATTTTGAGTGGTATTTTGAGAAAAAAGTCAGCCTTCAAGGCAGGATGTAGAACTCTGGAGTCTGACATTAGTCACTATCCGGTCTAAGAGAGAAAGAACGCTATTTTAACGCCCACGAAACCGAAGGCAGAAGAGAAAAAGGGAAGACGCACAATACTGGCAGGTGATGAGGGCCCAGCGGCTGCAGACAGAGAGAGGAAACGCAACGCCTTTGAGACGAAGTCGGAGCGGACCCGCTCCTGGAAGACACGGCGTCTCAGAACTGACACTGGAGGAAAGAGAAAGTCCGAACAGCCCCAGACTCAGAGCCAAAGCCGGGAATTCGGACTTAAATCTTCCCCCACCAAACACCCCACACTCGATGGCTTAACCTTTCAGCTGCACAGAGCATTCAAGGGGAGAAAAGCAAAGCTGACTCCTCCACAAAGCGTCCTAGAACGCAGCAAAAGGGACTAGCTCTCAACTCCTCCCGGGAGGCTCCCATGCATTTGACAGCAGATGGGATGAGAACACCGCAAGAAAAGATGCGTGGGCTTCACCCCCACACACTGACAAAAACTCTAAACAACAAACTGGAAAACGGACCCGGCAGCGTGCATGGGGAGCACACACCAGGGAGGGTTGCTGGGGAGGAGTGGGGAGCGCCGGAGCCCACGCTGGCGGCGGGAAAGGTGACAGAAGCGGGAACTGATAGTCTCAGCGGGCGAGGGGGCTGGGGGGCTGGGGGGCCGCTCTAGGACAAGGGACAGAGGAGGAGGAGCAGCAGGGACGGGCGCCAATGCCAGCCCTGGCTATCGGGAGGCAGGTCCGTGGTTACGAGCCAGCCCCGAAGGAGCAGATGGGCGGCACTTTGGTCCTGGAGACAGGTATGCCGAGGCCGGCCTCTA
The DNA here is from genome assembly GCA_004363575.1 of Solenodon paradoxus. Lineage (NCBI taxonomy): Eukaryota > Metazoa > Chordata > Mammalia > Eulipotyphla > Solenodontidae > Solenodon > Solenodon paradoxus. The sequence goes on along the minus strand of RJWH01004126.1, from coordinate 107,183 downwards.
GGACAGGACGGTGAAAGGGGCATCAGGGGAGGCGGCCTCTTCCCACCCACCACGTGTGAACGGGGGTCTGGAAAGCCAGGACCCCCCTGGGTCCGGCTCTGAGCCAGGAACACTTCCGGCAGAAGCAGAAGACCTCGCTCTGCGGCCCGGTGGCAGCAAGGGCAGCGTGAGCTCGGCTTGCAAAATAAACAGGGCTCAAGGTGAACGAGCAGCCGATGCCGGGGCCCACCTGAGCGCGCCCACTGTGCAGGGGTGTGGGAGCAGACTTCTCCACGGGGTCCCCGAGAGCCAAGGGACCCTGCCTCCTGACAGGGGCCCAGAGAAATCAGGCTGGGGCTGGGGCTGCTCGCCAGGGTCCTCCGGACTCCTAGCCGGGGCCAGCAGGGCCGCTCCAGCTCTCCCAGTGCGTGTCGCGGTCCCTCCACTCCGGAGCCCGTGGGTGTCACTGCCTGGCCCGCCCGTGGCCCCAGCCCCCACCTGAGCCCCAAGTCCACTCGGCCCACATTTGGGGCTTGTCTCTGCCGCTCCTGTCTCGTGCCCCCGCCTCCAGGGCCTCGCTGGTTCCAGCTCTCCCCTGACTCGCTGTGACGTCGGCCCTAGGGGACAGCTCCGGGCCTGGCTCCCACCGGTGAGAGGGGTTACTGAGCAGCAGGAGGCCTCTCCAGAATCAAGATGCCAACAAGTACGTGAGAGACAGTTCTGGTTTTTAAGCAGGACACGCGGCCAGGGGTTCACACCTGTCCTCCACAGCATAAGGGAGGTCTGTGGGGCCGCACGGGGGCACCGTGTCTGCACCCCACACCCCTGGAGTGAGGCAGTGCCACACACGCAGGCCCGCTGGGGCCAGGGGTGCAAGGTGGCCGGGAACAGACGCTGTCGCAGGCCCGCGGGGTCTCCAGGCTAGGGCTCACTGCCAAGCTGCAGTGGTGACAGGGCTGTCCCCTGTGGCCCTGCTCTGGACAGGAGAAGGGGCGCGAGCTCAGCTGGCTCGCCCCGGGGCAGCAGAAGCACCAGGCCCCCGACCTCAGGCTGATTTGCTCCCAAGAGGAGGTCGGTGGCTGGGCCTCGGGCCCTGCACCTGCGGCCAGGTGAAGGTCCCAGGAGGGTCCGAGTAGGCGCAGGTGGGCAGTGGCTGCAGAGAGCCAGGCCCTGGTCCCCCGCCCCGTGGGGGCCTGAGCTGAGTAAGGGAGCACCAGGTTTGAGGCCAGCCTGGGGATGCCCCAGGGGCTGGGCTGGGTGAGGGGGCTGCTGGTTCCCTGAGCAGGAGAGGCTGCCAGAGTCCCGTCCCGATGCCCCCAGTCAGCAGGACATGCCATGGTGCCGCTGGTCCCCGCGGGGCTCTTTCCCAGGCTCTGTCCCTCTGTCCCTGGGGGCATTGGCCAGAGGCGGGGCTGGACGGGCCTCTGTCCTGCCCAGCACATCCACAACACCGTGACGGACATGGGCTGAGTTGGGGTGGAGGCGGGTCAGGCTCCCACCTGGGAGACCCCAGCAGGTGACCCTGGGTCTCAGACAGACACAGCTTCTCGGGCGAGGACGACGGCAGCGCAGCCTCTCTGAGCGCGCAGGCGCAACCTCCAAGTCCCGGGCGCCGGGGCAGGATCTCGCTCCGGGCGCAGAGCCTGGCGAGGCCGCGGGGGCGCCGTGGCTCCGCCCGCTTTGTTCTGAGCCTTGCCCCCGGGATCAGGGACTCCGGAAAGCACTTCCTTTGTTGTTCAGATCTGAAGACGTGTGGGCACATAATTCTGTCCCACCAAGGCCAGCGCTGGCTCCCACAGCCCACCACACTGGCCTTGGCCCACCGCGGCTGTGTCCCTGTGTTTGTGCTCAGCAGGCTGCTGGGCAGCCTCACTTAGGCCTGGGGAGTGGGTGCCGTGCCCGGGGACCCTGCTGCTACCCGCTGTCACCCCCACAGGGCACCAGGATGCTGGGCTGGGTGGCGGGGGCAGCCTGTCCCAAGAGGCTGAGTGGAAGGCAGGGAGAGTGGGCCTGTGCAGGGGATGGAGGGGAAGATGAGGTGCCGGGGTGGGCAGGCTCAGTGCCCCGGGTCCCTGCCAGTGGTGGGGGCTGCCCAGGAAAGGCATCAGGTCGTGGGCCCCCCTGGGTCAGGACCTACAGTGGGGGCCGCGGGACTGGGCGAGGAGGTGGGTTGGGGCCTGCAGTCACTCCTGGGTCTGTCCTGACTGTGATGTCGGGGAGAAATGGCCCCACCCCACACGGTGGGGGGCCTGCTGCCCCTCACAGGGTGTGCCAGGTCCGAGCCTCCGCTCCCACCCTCCTCCTGTCCCCGCCCCCACCCCACCAGACAGGGGCACCTCCCTCTGGACCGTTGGCCTGAGAGAAGGCGAGACCCCAGCTGGGCTCGGGCCTGTGCTGATGGACGACCAGGCCCTCAGTGTGGCCAGGGTGCGGGTGACGCGCAGCCCCACGGCCCAGGCCCGAAGCCTGGGCACCACCCCACCCTGGCCTGATCCTGTTTCCGGGATCGAGGCCCCCGGGGTTGACTGTGCAGTGGGGGGGCGCTGCAGGCCGGGGGCGGCTGGGGGGCCGGGAGCCCGCCGCCCAGCTGCAGCCGATGGACATGGGCCAGAGCCGGCGTTGCCGGGGAAACCGCGGGCAGACGCACGCCGTGCCCAACCGAATTCCTCTATTTTTAGCCTCTCACTACTTTCAGATAAAGTCCATACGACCGCCCAGCGACGGCGTGATAACCGCCCGCTGCAAACCACAGACTTCAAAGGGCAGGGCGGCCGCGGCAGGCCTGAGCCAGGCCCCAGAACTGCGTGTTTGGGTGCCCAGGGAAGGGGCTCTGCGCCGATGCCGGGCAGGGGCGGCCCCTGGCGGGGTGGGCATCCCAGTGCCGGAGCCTGTGTGGGCCCAAGGGGAGGCGCAGGCCTGGGCCACGCTGACGACGGCATCCCCCGTCCCACGTCCGCGTCCACCCACAGTCCAGCAGGGCCATGGTCCACCTCGATCGGGACCCACAGCGGGTGCTGGAGTCGGCACCCCTCCAGCCCCGCACCGGCCCTCACGCACGTCAGCTCCTGTGTCCCCGAGTGAGGGGGACCAGCACCGCCACGGCCTGGCCCAGCCTGTCCACAGGGCCTAGTGGACAGTGTCAGGGACCACCTGGCACAGGAGGGGATGTGTCCAGGCCCGGCCGGCACGCGGCTTTGCGGTGGGCGCACGAGGCGCGACAAGGGCCCGGGCGGAGGAGCAGGCGAGCCCCAGGCCGGTCACCTACCTTGTCCTCCAGGCGGCCAAGACGGGCGCCGACGGTGTTGCTGCCGCGGTCCTTGCTCTTCTCTGCGGGCAGAGTGAGGGGTCAGGGCCGCAGGGACGGTGTCCACCACCCGCTGCCCGGGGCCCCTGCAGACCACCCCCGCGGGGCGCAGGTGCAGGCCCTGGGGAGCGGCCTCAGAGCTGCGACCCAGACCGCGAGTTCCCCGCTGCTTCCAGGGCCTGGTCCCCCTCCCTGAGGCTTCCAGGGCCTGGTCCCCCTCCCTCCACGCTTCCAGGGCCTGGCAAGGCCGCCCCGCTGGCTCCCGTGGGGACTGCACGTCCCTGTAAAGATCGTTGGAAGCCACTTTGTCTGGGGCCTCGCCCGCCCTCTGGGTTGTGGCTAGTACCACGTGCTCGGAGGCCCACGACCGACCGCTGTGCTGGTGGGGGAGCCCGGCACCCCCAGGGCCTGGATGGGGACACTCACCGGACACGGAGATGAAGAGGGAGGGCTTCCCGATGGACTGGTCCAGCCTGGAGGGGAGACAGAGCTGCTCACACTCAGCCTGGGCCCTGGGGCCTCTGCTGGTGGTGGGAGGACGGGCCGAGGTGCCTGGTAGACGACCAGCCGCCACCCTCTCCTGGGCACCCCCGTCACCACCCAACACCCGCCAGGCACCTTCCTGGCTCAAGGTCCAGCCTCCAGGGGGTGGGTGGCCTCACAGGGAAGGGTTGAGTGGGGCCGGAGAGTGGCCGGCAGAGGGGAAGGCGGGGCAGGGTCCCGGGACGGCCCAGTGTCCCGACGCTGCTCAGAAAGGCCCTGGACCGGCACCTCGACGTGTGGGGAGAGGCGGTCGACAGGTGCGCCCTCCGGGAGCCAGGCTGGGCAGCCGAACAGGTGACCTCACACCCGGCCTGCAGTCAGGCGGGCAGCCTGGACCCTGGTCAGGACGAGCTCGGATCCAGAGAAGCGGGTCCCTGCGGGCACGCAGTGGAGGCCCAGCTGGCCTGGTCTGCAGACTCCAACCTGCTCCGTGTGCCAGTCTCCAGGCCTGGCGCCAACCCCCAGCGGCCCGGCCCCAGAGGTGGCCATGCTCCTGGCAAGTCCCCCTGGTGTGGGGTCTGGCCCTTGGCTCAGACACAGTAGAGGGGCGAGTGGGCCGTGCAGGCGGGCAGAGCGTCTTCCCCTCAGGTTCCCCCATCACTGCCTGCTCCCGCCCACACCCCGCCACCCTGTGTTCCCGCCTGACTCCCCTGTCCTGTGTCCTGCCCCACGTCCCCACTCAAGCCCCCGCCCTGCCCCGTGTCCCCGTATCCCCATCCCGCATCCCCGTGTCCCAGTGTGCTGTCCTGTGTCTCCGCCCCATGTCCCCATGTCCCATGCTGTGTCCCTGCCCCATGT
>RJWH01004126.1:53119-102459 GCA_004363575.1 Solenodon paradoxus | reverse complement strand
GACGTCCCGGACATCGTACGGCTTCCTCGCTTGCTGTGAGAGCGAGCAGAACACTGTCACGGCCTCCTCTGCCGACGGTGCCGGCACACAGACAGGACTCCTGGAGTTAAGGAGCACCCAGCCCAGGCCTGGCCTCCCGCCCGCTCCCCTGGGACCGTGTCCGTCCTGCACAGCCTGCCGGCCGAGGGTGGCACGAGGCGGGGGACCAGGGCCCGGCTCTCGCAGCCACTGCCCCCTGCACCCACGCTGACCCTCCACAAATCTCTGGCAGGAGCACCCACTGTCCTCAGGGCGCAGAGGACCCGCCATGCAGCTTTGTCCCCCCACATCCAGCAGCCTCGGCTGACAGCCTCGGCCTGTGGTGCCTGCTCTGGGTGACAGGCAGCCTCCTGGGGCTGGGAGGTGGCTGGCGTTGAGGCCTGGGTTGTGTGGTGGGCAGGTGACCCTGGGCGTCCCGGCTCCGCCAGCTCTGAGCTCATCGACACCAGTGCGGCGTGACAGCACACAGCAGCCACAGCAGAGAAGGCAGCTTCTCGTGATGGCGGCACCGTCACGGCCCGTGGCCTGGCTCCCAGTGCCCAGGGGCAAGGGCCCCGCCCAGGCAGCAATCGGTGGGCACCTCAGGGCTCGCCCACATGGCACAGTCACAGCGTGGGACACAGACCCCTCTCTGAGGGACTGTGGGAGCCGGGTCAGATGGACTGGGGTCCTCAGAGCGTGGAAGGGCCTGCACTGTCCTGCACCAGTCCTGGCAGCTGGGCAGCACTCCTGCACCCCCAACACTGTCCCATACCCAGGAGTCGCAGGGGCAGGCAGAGGCCTCCTCCCATCAGAGGCTGGGTCTGCAGTGCGTGGGCAGCGCCCAGCCCTTCTCTGGGCCCTGAAGTTGGGAGGCTGGATTAGAGCTTCCATACATCACAGCTGTGCCCCGACAGAAGGACCAGCCACCCAGGGGGCCTGCTAGACACCGGGACCATCACTCATCACCCTGTGATGATGTCAAAGCCTACCCTGAGGTCAGACATGAGATGGGACTCCCTAGCTCTCCCCACTTGTCCCATCTCAGCCTAATGACAGTGATTAAAAACAGCTCTTAGGTAAAGGCTAGTGATAATGCCCCCACATCTTAGTTTGTCCTTGGGAAAGATGAGATGTTGAGCCCTGCTCCTCCTTCTATGACATAGAATACTGAGCCCTGCTCCTCCTTCTATAAGATACTGAGCCCTGCTCCTCCTTCTATAAGATACTGAGCCCTGCTCCTCCTTCTATGACATAGAATACTGAGCCCTACTCCTCCTTCTATAAGATACTGAGCCCTGATCCTCCTCCTATAAGATACTGAGCCCTGCTCCTCCTTCTATAAGACACTGAGCCCTGATCCTCCTTCTATAAGATACTGAGCCCTGCTCCTCCTTCTATAAGACACTGAGCCCTGATCCTCCTATAAGATACTGAGCCCTGCTCCTCCTTCTCTAAGATGGAATACTGATTCTTGTCACTCTGGTCTATAAATACGGATGCTGGCGCCTTGCCTCACTCTTGCTGGTAGTGGGAAGGAAGGGAGGAGGGTGCATTGAGACTGTAGGTTGCGGGGACAGATGTCCTGAGTTGGCTCATGCAGTTAGAACGTGGTGGTGGCTGAGTCCTGGATCTTAGTGCACTGACAGTGGTCCCAAGTCACGGCGTCTGTCTCCTGGGGCCCCGACTTCTGTGAAGGGTGTGTGGCCCCTCTAGGTCAGAGCAGAGGTGGTGCAGGACTGGGTGGAGTGGACCTGGGCTGGCCCAGGAGGGCGTGGTCACTGAGTGCTGGTGGATGTGGGCATGCGGGTGGTCAGAGGCCCTGCTGGCACAGATGTGTGTGATGTACCTGAGGGAGGCGGGGAGGAGCGTGGAGGCGTGTGCCAGGGCGCACATGTGTGTTCCTGCTGTGTGTGTCGGGTAGCAGCCGCAGTTGGCCTCACCCGGTTCAGGGTGCAGACCCCAGAAGGCAGTGGTGCTGACACCCAGGACCCAGAGGTCACAGGCCACCTGAGACTTGTCTGGGCTGATGAGCCCCAGGGTCTATCTGGTCAGGGATCCTGGAGGCCACTGTGAAGTGGCCGCCGGGAGACTGGCTAGACAGGCCATCTCCACTTTCCTACAGGGCTAATTTCCTCTGGTGGCCATGGCAGGAGGCTGAGATCAGTCGAGATAATGCTGGCTGTCCAGACTGACCGATGGTGGACATAGGAGCTCAAGGCAAACTCAAAGGGCTAAGAGGCTCCGGCTCCTCTGACCAGATGCTGGGGGCGGCCAGCTGGGCACTTAGCGGCTAGCGAGGTGGGCAGAGGGGCCACCCGCTGCGCCTGCAGCCTGAGGCCAGAGGTGGGGGCAGGCAGACAGGCTGCTGTGGAGGAGGGGCGGGCCGCCCGGGCCCACAGGACCCCTGCAGAAGCCCCTCCCCCAGGAGCCCCCGCTCCCACCCGTCCATGCTATCTGGCCTGGGGCCCTGGCCTCCACTGAGCTCACGGTCCCTCCAGGGTCCAGCGTGCAGGCCGCAGCTGCATAAGCAGGGAGGTCGCCTGCTTGCGTCCCGAGGTCACGTCCAAGACCCTGTGCCTGTGCCTGAGGCACCTGGGCGAGGAGGGAGTGCGAGGAGAGGCTGTTTCCCCACCTGCTTCAGTGACAGGGCATCCCCAGCACCACCCGTGGGCCCTCAGCTGGACGCTGCCCACGTCACCCCTGAGCTGGGACTGGCAGGAACCCTGAGATTTTGCCTGATCTGCTGGGTACCCCCAAGAAGCTGGGGTCCACCCTGTGCGGCCCCACGGCCCAGACCTCAGCAGCAGCTTCCGGGCCGGGCCTGCAGAGGCCTGCTTGGGGCTGCGAGCTGGTGTCCAGGCCAAGACCGGCCCCGTTCTGCAGGCTCCTCGCTGGCCCGTCCCGGTGCCTCCGCCCTTGGGATAGACCAGTCCTGCCCAGGCCTGACCCCAGGGACCCTGGGAAGGAGAGCCCAGAGCCTTGTCTCCCCGGAGCACTACGGGCGGTTCTCACAAGCAGAGCTGGTCCCTCCTGACCCAGGACTGTCCCTGCCGCAGGGGCTGAGCCTGCCACCACCGGCTCTCTCGGCGTGCTCTCGGGGGTGGTGGCAGGAGAAGTGCGGATGCAGGGACGCCACGGCCCAGCCCTGCCCAGGAGACCCCAGCTCTCCCACATGGGCCCCCGCCTGGCAGTCACCCCTCTGCTCTCCTGACTCCCTGGGGCAGGACAGTGGGGAGCAGGGAGCAGAGCAGCAGGGACCCCACTCTGCCCTAAGTCTCACCCACGTCCTCAGCCTGTCACTGGGGTGGGCGTGAGGCCGGGCACAGCCTTCTCACCAGTGCGGGAGTGCGTGGGCCAGGCCCGCCAGAGCGCCCCTGGGGGCTGCTGCCTGGGGGGTGGGGGCTGCCCCGGGAGGGTGAGGCGTCTGTCACAGGGCGTCTGCTGGGAGGTCGGGGGCCTCACAGTCCGTGCTGCGGGCGGGAAGGGGACATCAGGACGGCCCGAGGCAGGAGGCTCTGGGACGGCTCACCTGGAATTTCTTCTTGGCCACGAAGTACTGCATGCGCCGGATGACCTTGATGGTGGCTCTGTGGTGCTGGCGCAGCCTGCAGAGAGGGCGAGGGGACACGGTGAGTGGCCGTGGCCGGTCACCCCACCCCACGGTCCGCTGGGTGCTGCCCAATGTCCCTGCGTGCGCGGAGGGCGCTTTAGCCACAAGAGGAGGTTCCCCCCACGGGAGGGACGGGGTGGCCTCGAGGCCACATCCTGCTGGGGGAGAGGCGGTTAGTTAGTGGGGTGACCGAGAGCGCCCCGCCTTGCTGCTCAGAAGTGAGGTGGAGGCAGGTCCTGGGCCCCACTGGGCCCCTGCTCGTGTCTGCATGGGGCGCGGATGAGTGCTGGCCCTCAGCTGGGCCACCGGGCCCCAGACAGGCCCACACGCGGGTCAGGACCGGGCCCGTGAAGGGCCTGCGTGGGCTTCTCTCTAAGTGCCTTCTCGAGACAAAGCTCCTTCGAGGCTCCGCCAGGAAACAATGAGCAACAGAGCGTGATGGCACAGACTTCCCCGTGGAAGAGAGAACATTCTGGAGAGCGTGGGGGTCGGCGGGGCTGCACGCTGGAAATGGTCACACTCCACGCCGACACGTGTTTCACCGCAACGGGAGGAGCAGACGCGAGAGCAGAAGTCACTGCCGGGCCCGCGCTGAGAGGCCACTCGGGGCCCCCGGCAGGGAGAGGTGACCCCCGAAGACAGCTGGGCGAGCCGGGCAGGAGGGACGAACAGCAAAGGGCCTTTGAGGGAGATCGCGTCCGTCAGTCCGTCTGTCTGCACGGAGCAACGGCGGCAGTGTCTCAAGGGCTGAGGTTTCACAGAGGCGGAGGCTACTCTGCCTGGAACAAGCGGCCAGGTTGGTAGGAAGATGTCAGTCCCAAGTGTGCACAGATTGAAACCCACGTGCGCAGGTGCCTGGGCGTGAGGGGCGAGGCGGTGGCGACATGGCGCCGGAGCAGGCGTGCGGGGGCCGGGCCGGGTGCCGCGCCGAGGGCGGCCCTGCTCCCATGAAGGCGCGGAGTGTGCGCTGGGACCCGAGACACCGCTGAGGGCGAAGTGAGGGGTGTGTGTGGGCGCTGACGCACGACAGCCGGGAGAGACGAGGCCACCAGCAGCCGAACGGGCTACAGAGGACGGACTCTAAGAAACGAGGAGACAGCAGAAGGCGGCCTGGCAGGGACTAAGGGTTCAACCGAAAGGCCAACACCGTCACGGCTTGAAAATCGATGTCAAGCTTGAAAATGAAGACGCGTCCGACCGTCGGGGGGAAGCAGGTCGGGTGTGGCCGGCGCTGGCGCCGGGGACCCCAGCAGCGTTGGAGCGGACCCGTGTAGCACCGGTGACACAGGGAAACCCGTGGTGTCAGACGTGGTCGACCTGTCTGCACCAGAATCACGAGCTAAGCACAGAAAGCCACGCCTGCAGAACTCAAGACTCCAGGAGACCCACAGCCTGGCGGCGCAGGAGTGAACCTCCGCGGGCGGGCGGCGGGGGAAGCGGCCCGAGCGCAAACAGACAAATTCCAGCCACAGGGCAGCGACCGCAGCCAGGCCGCCCGCCCGGAACTCTGACGGGGGCGCACGCACCCCCCGGCACACGGGACACCCTCTGGGGCCGTCAGGGCGGTGACAGCAGGTGACAGCGGGCACCAGCGGGCACCAGCGCCTTCGCAAGAACCAAAGCCACGTGCACCCGGGCTGCGGCCTCCGTGGGATTAAGCGAGACCACAACCAGAAAATTCCCGCTTGTGGAAATTTAGCAGCCTGAGCAACTCACCGGCCAGAGAAGACATCCAACAAGAATGGGAACGTCGCTTTCATCGACCGATAGTATCAAACTTACCACCAAGTCAGTGCTGGGAGGCAGCATGTGCGACCTTCAGCGCATACGCCGGTGAGCGCAGAGGCTGGGCTCGGTCTCGAGAAGCGAAGTGAAAGAGCGAAGGAAACCGGAGAAAGCTGACGGGAAGAGATTAAGGATAAAAGCACAGCCCAGCGAAGTTAGAAAGCAAGTCGATGTTCCGGGAAGGCCACAAATCTGAGTCTCCGGAGAGACTGACAGAGCTGATCCCGAGATTAACCGGTGCAGGGGGAGAAGAAGGAGGGAGTTAGGGGTGAACCAGACACTGTGGACCTGAGACCCTGACGGTCTACTCCTGGGACATGAAACACAGGAACTGTTTTGATGGTTTAGAGAAGACAGACCAATTTCTTAAGAAAACGTGTCAAAACAGGCACCAGAAAAAAACACCCACCTGGCCCCATATTCATGAAACATATTCAAAGGGGAGTTGTAATCATCTGCGGCCCCACCCCCCGCCCCCCAACAAGCCGCCTTTAAGTCCCGACGCAGCACTGCCAACCTCACGCTTCCGGCAGGTCAGGGGAAACACCACCGATTTCATGCATCTCTCTCTACAGGACGCGTGTGAGTCTGCCTCTCTGGGCATCACAACCGGACGAGGAAGCTGAGACGGTGGGACCACTGGCCCACCTCTCTCAGGGCCCAGAGCAAACGTCCTGCCCTGCCCGCCACCCCAGCGCGCCCGGCCCCGCGTGACGGGTCGGGACACACGCCGAGTGCAGTCTCATCAGTTACTCAGGGCGGGCTGAACATCTGAACGGCAGTCGATATGATTCACCACATCAACAGAATATGGAAAAGCATGCAATCAACTCAAAAGATGCAGAAAAACACTTGCTAAAACTCAAGACCCGTTCGTCTTGAAGAGCACAGCTGGTTTGCCAGGAACTCGGACTGGAAGGCAACTCCACTCTGTGAAAAGAAAACCCGACCATCGCTCAGCCGGCCTCACGCATCACGGCGAAACATCACACACTTCCCTCCCGAGATAAGGAGTCCAACCAGGATGCCAGCTGTCACCACGTCAACTTCATATTGTCCCCAAAGCCTCAGGCAGCACATCGTGACAAGATGCGGCGCGCGCGCGGGCAAAGCTCAAGCTGCGGAGGGCTCGACGTTTGCGAGATGTGAATTTGGAGCAAGGTTTCATGTGGCTGTGATCAAGGTCCAAGTGCTTTCGCTTAAATTTTCCAGCCGATTCTGAAATATTTATGAAAACACCAACGGCCGAGGGCAGACAGGGCAGTGTGGCCGCAGAGAGCGACGTGCTGTCCAGGACAGAGGTGCAAGGAACACTCATCAGGTGGAAAACGGTATCTTCTGGCAAATGACTAGCGTCTGCATGGATAAGAGCACCTACCAACCAAGAGGGAGAAGACGCGGCTTCAACAAGGGACAGACGGGGCTCTTCCCCGGAGGCGTCCCGACAGCAGGAAAGGGCGCCCCCGCCTTCGGGTCGGAACATGAGGCCACAGCGCGTGTGGGTGTGGGTGGCGCAGCGGGTGACGGGCCCACGTGGTGCGGGCCGAGGAGGCAGGTTGCGGGCCCCGGGCCCCTTGCAGACACGTCTCCCAGAGACAGGGGCCCAGTGTCCGGTCACTAAGACTTCTTAGCGTTTCTAGCAGCGTCGGGCGTGGCAAAACGCAGAGGGACAGCGGCTCAGCGCGGGAGCACGGGACAGAGGCTGTTGCTTGGTGGGCGTCACGCGGCACCGTGAAGGAGTGGACGAGGTCCCAGAAGTGCCATGGACACTTCTCAGCTCTGCGGTCACCCGGGCGAGGGGCAGCAGGCGCCCCACGTCTGCTCCGACCCGCACTGCCCGAGCCAGCCCGGTGTGGGTGCCCGGTGGCCTCCGCGTGGGGCCAGCCCTGGTGACACCCCTCAGCCTTACACGCCGGCTCCTGCCCTGGGTGCACCGTGTCCTCCCTGCGCGCCTGGACAGCTGTACCCGGAGTGCCCTCTGCTGCAGCACACCCTCCGGGCCCCAGGGGCGCAGGGCGAGCTCTGGCTACCCGGACGCCCGCGGGTTTTCGGCGCTGGGGCTGGGGGCCCGGTAGTGACCAAGGGCAGGTGAAAGGGCACCAGTGGGAAAGGGGCCCTGCTCACGTCCAGGGGCTCCCATGCCCTCAGCAGAGGTGGCGCCCAGTGCTCTCCCGGAGGGCAGGTGACACCCCTGGGGAGGGGCGATGATGTCGAGCCGGACGGCCACATCTGGCGCCAGCTAGGCCCACAGACGGCTCCCATTCTAGGGAGCAGGGCGGCCCGGCGGGACACGGCACCTCAGAGAGGCCTGTAGGCGGCGCTCAGAGGGACACGGGGCTGAGGGGACGTCAGAGAGGAGACAGGCGCACCGAGGTTGCAGGAAGTGGCCGTGAGCTGCAGGGGTGCATGGAAGCTGGAAAAGGCCAGCACGGGCCTTGTCCTCAGGCCCCGGAGGAACCGCAGTGCCTATGAGGCCAGTCACTGCACCGGACTCTGACCCTCGGAGCTGAGAGGGACTCATGGTGCTGTTTTGGGCAGAAGTCGGAGGAAATTTGTTACAGCAGCCATGAGGGCGAAGGCAGATCCCCACGTGCACAGGACTGTTTCCCCGAAGGTGTCTCTGGATGAACGAGAGTCCGTATTTTATATACACAGGTTTACCAATGAGCTTCTTTCTTAGTCGTGCTTTTGTGTCTTGTCTAAGGAATACTTCATGCTATGCTAAGGTCTGAAAAATTCACTTATTTTTTAAAGGAAAGGTGCAGCAGGAATGAAGGTGAGGAGGCAAGGAGAGAGAGGAGGAGAAAACATTTCAATTAGCTGTACATCTTGGTTCTCCCCTCAGTGCTGGGATGCAAACCCTGGACAGGACTGAGGGACGTGTGTGGACTGCACTCTGCCGGAGACAGCAGACACAACCGCTACTCCACCAGGGCACAGTGTCTACTTCCTGCTAAGAATCACGGAGTTTGCATTTGATGTCTGTTCCCAGGCCCTGGAGGCAACTGTGGACATGGTATAAGACGTGCCTGCCTTCACTTTCTTCTTTGTGGTTGCTCTGTGCCCATCCCGGGAGGGGGCGTCTCGTCTCTCAGCCCCTTGTAGCTGTGAGGGTCATGGGCTTGGCTGTGCTCCCAGTCAGTCCTGTTGGTCCCAGCAAACCACACCCCCACGGCAGCATCGTCGTGGCTGCATGGCTGCTGCCTCACCCCATCCTGGTGTCTGCAAGAAGACCTCACCTTGATCTTACTAAGAAGAGCTTGATTTTTTCTTCCACAGAAATTTTGGAATGATCATATCCAGTTTCATTAAAAATTGAACTACAGTGAATCTGTAACTCGGGTAGGAAGAAAAAGATCAACACTTTCATAATATTAAGTCACTTCTCTGAATATTGTATGTCTTTCCCTTTAAGTCTTTAAAATCTCGAAATGAAGCAAACGTGTGACCCTTTAACGAAGAACTCACAAAACAGACAAAACTCTCTCGCAAGACGGACTGAGGAGACAAAACCAAAAAATTTATACAAGAAAATAAGAAACACTACAGAGGGGTGAGAAAGACAATGCTGGAATAGCCTCAACAATTAGATGCCAATCTAGACAGAGGCGAGTGTATGCTTAGAAAAAAGTCAAAACGTTTGAATGAGCCCACACCTGTTAAAGGTATTGAAGTGGCGGGCAAGTATTTTCCACGAGAAAATAGCAGGCCCAGTGACTTGACCTCGATTCCGTCCCACATTCAGGAACAGATGGTCCCACCGGGGCACACATGCCCCAAACGGAGAAAGGAAAACGCTTGAGAGACGCAGCTAAAGCAGCACTCAGAGGACAGTTCATAGCATCGTTTACCAACAGACAGGCTCCCTCCGTGACCTAAGTTTTGGCCTGAAGAAACGAGATAATGAACAGCAAATTGAAACAACGGTCAGTAAAAAGACGTGGTAACGGCTGAAATACAGACTAAGATGTGATGCCAGTGCCCTAAAGGGAATCCAGCACTGTGAGCGCGAGAAGGAGTAAAGGGTACTGCAAAAGAGAAGTGCTGACAGCAGGAGCAGAAATGGCTGAGACAGGAAGCAGAGTCCGCTCTCAGGGGACGGCCGGCGAGTGGGCTGGGGCGGCGGGGTGCAGCTGAGGCCACGGGGCCCAGTCCCTCTGGACTCGGTCCCTGAAGGTCTACGCCAGGACACTCTCTGGGCTGCAGAAGTAGCAACCTAACCCGCCTCTGGTCTCCCGGAGCGCCGCTCTCCCACCCCGGGACAACTCTGGGGACTCCTAGGAGTCTGCCAGCGCAGGGTCTGGGGAGGCTGAGGGGAGCCACAGGCTGCTGTCCCCTTCTTCTGGAGGCCAGGGGGCTCTGGGAGCGGGGGTCCCTCGGTTCCAGCTCTAAGACCACCTGACCCACCTGTCTGCATGCCTGTCCCTGGCAGTGTGTGTGCGCAGCTGGTCCTGACCAGAGGCAGGTGTCCCCCTCTAGTCTGGGACACGGAGCCTGGTGACCAGCCCCACTGGCCACAGCACTGAGGGCAGGACCCCCGCTTTCCTGCAGGCCCCTGCTGACCTGTCCACGGAGCTGCCCAAAGCTAGGGGGCCTTGAACTACAGAAGGTGTCTGTACAGGTGTGGAGGAGGACTCAGAAGCAAAGTGTCCCCAAACTTGAAGGGCCTGGTGGAGGACATCTCTCGTGCTTGAGCGCCCAGGCTCACGCTTTCCACGCGGGCCGGAGGGATTTCTCCTTTCAGAAGTATCTTCTTTGCCTCTCGGGCCTCCTCCCTCCCGGCAGATGCAAGGCCTCCTGACTCTCGGTCTGGGCAAGCCTTCCCCTTCCAGTCGCCCCCTAAGCTGACTGCCGGGGTATCATCTGTCCAATGGGCCAGCCATGGCAGCCCCCCTGACCCACCCCTGAGCCTCGGAGCCCCAGCTCTTCCCAGGGGCCCCAACGCCACACGGGAGCTGTGGGCCTGTGTCACTGACCTCTCCCGCAGTTGCAGCCCTTCCAACACTGGACGCACGTGGCTCTTGCGTCTTTGTGAGTAGGTTTCCACGTCACTGCGCTGTGATCAGAGCACCCAGCAGTGAGACTCCCCGAGGGGCCCAGGGTGGGCGACGGAGCAGATAGCGCGATTGAACCTGGCCCAGAACCAGGGAAGAGGGCAGCTCCGCTTCCCGAGACCATCCAGCTGGGATGCCCAGGAGGACGGCCCAGCCGGCCTGTTACTCACCACCCCGCCAGCTCCACACGGCTTCCCTTGCCCTGCTCGGTGCCTCCCCGTGGCTCACATGACCTGAGAGCCTCAGCTTGACTCAGGCCCGTCGCCGCCCGTCCACGGCCCGGCTGGGCCTGCGCCCCAGCGGAAACAGAAACCAGGACTGGTCCTGGACAGCTCCTCGGGGCACGGGACAGAGTAACGCTTTGCAGAGATGTCTTTGAAGCTGTCCCCCACCAAGCCCACGGCCATCCGCTACCAACCCAGGCTGCAGCTGCCGCTCAGGGCGCAGGAGGCAGGCTGGCAGCAGCCACCTTCGGGCAACCCTGGGGCCTGCTGAGCGATGGGACCAGAGGAGATCCCTCAGGAAGGAGGCTGGCGGCCGCGGCCCCCAGAGAAGGCAGGAGAAGCTGGCACAGCAGGGCCTCCTGGCGACGGGACCGACCGTGCAGGAGAGTGACTGCCCGGGGCAGCCGGCCCAGCCGGCCCTGGCACACAGGCCCTGGAGGGAAGACGTCGGTGTGGTTGGGGGCCTGAGTGAGGGCCAGAGGGGACGGAGAGGGAGCGGGGAAGTGGGCAGCCTGCCCGTGATCCCCACTGACAGGGCGCCATCGAGCTACACCCAGAATGCCGGGGCTGACGAGGAGCAGGGCATGGGATGGGTCTTCCAGAGGGTCGGTCCATCAGCATGCCAGCCCGTCTCCTTCTGCAGGGAGAGGCGGCTCTGTGGGGCAGCCCCTCGCGTGCGGACCCCCCGCCCCGGCCGGCAGGACCTCGCCCACTGGCGCCCCCTCACAGCTGGGCCCAGGCAGGCGCGCACCAGGGACGATGCTGGATGCAGAACTGCGGTCACATTTCCCTCCCTGCACGGGGTGTGGGAAGGGGAATTGTGGGGCACGTAGCCCCTGCCTGCCCCCAGGGTGGGACTGGACTCAGTTCTTGGTTTGGAAAGGAGCTTCTGGGGTGGGACGTGTGGCCCCTGGACCATGCACCCTGGATTGGCCTCCCCTTCCCATGGCCCATACAGCCCCTGTGCCCCCGTCCGGCCCTCCCCCAGTGTGGCCACCCGTCCTCCGAAGAGTCCGGGGCAAGAGAGGGGGTGGGAGACTGGGGGTGAGGGCATGAGAGGAGCCCGGATGGATTTCCATGCTGGGCCTTGGCAATCTCAGCAAATCCCTGGTGCAGGAGGGTCCCCACGGACGGCGTGGACAGAGCCCAGGCCTCACACCTGTAAGGGACAGGGCACAGGGAACACAGGCACGCGACGGGGCCTGTGGCCCGTGCAGCCCGCGGCCGGGTCCCCGGGCCTCGTCGCTGGCAGGAGCCGGGAAGTAACACGTCTTTGTCCAGGGAGGGGCAGGGCGAGCCCGAGGGCTTGGGGAGTGAGCGGGCGGCCGGGAGGACCCCATTTAAATCCCAGGGAGATTATGAGGACGCTGTTGCGGGCTGTCAGCCCTCATTAAGTTAATGGAACTGGCGAGCTGGCCAGCTTCCAGCGCGCCGGAGAAAGAAAACAAGAAAAGTGTTTTCAGCGAAAGAGCCAGGGGGTCCCATTTCGCCCAGGGCCCCAGGGGATTATGAGCCATCAGGAAAGGCCTCCTGAACTGACTTATTGGGGACTTGTTGATTAAAACAAGAACGAGGAACGCCCAACGTCCAAGGGGAATGACATGGGCTTCTTACTGATTTTCGTTTAGAAAGTGATTTCTGAGTGTTTCCTTCCAAAACCCCTGTGAGTCCCAGGACCCAGACGGCTCTCTGCAGCTGCCTGCCCCGAGCAGCCGAGGGGCGGAACAAGACCACTGTCCGTCCATCCGTCCGTCTGTCCAGGGCTCCAGGCGGGGCGAGGCCTGGGGGTCGGAACCAGAGGCTCTGCAGCCCTGAACTGCAGAGGGGAGACCCGCAGAGGGGAGGGCCTGCAGAGGGGAGACCCTGCAGAGGGGAGGGCCTGCAGAGGGGAGACCCGCAGAGGGGAGGGCCTGCAGGGGGAGACCCTGCAGAGGGGAGGGCCTGCAGAGGGGAGACCCTGCAGAGGGGAGACCCTGCAGAGGGGAGACCCGCAGAGGGGAAGCACCGCAGAGGGGAGGGCCTGCAGAGGGGAGGCGCCACAGAGGGGAGAGCCCATACTGCAGAGGGGAGGGTCTGGGGCTGCTTCCTGCCTGCAGGAGGCAGGGAGAGCAGGCAAATGGCCCCTGACGTGGGGTGGGCTTTACAAAGTCCCTGGCCTGCTTCCGAGCGACAGAGTGCCTGGGGGGATTCTGCACTGTGGACCCCACACCCGTGTTGGGGTGAGGTCCCCCAGACACAATGAGTGTCCCCCTGCCTGTTGAGCCCACGGGTTCTCTAACCGGCCAGGCCACCCACCAGTCAGTAGCCACACCCCCATGTCCCCGACCATGAGGGCCCCGCGCTTCCCAGAACACACAGTGGCCTCAACTCCCCTGAGACCCCGCCTCCGGGCTGCCCTCAGCCCAGCCTGGACTGTGGACCCTCCAGACCTGCAGTGGCCCGGCCTATCAGGGAGACGCCTGGGTGGGGCTGCCCGCCCCTCCCCCGGCCTCCCCCAGAGGCATTTCACAGCCCTGGGGGAGCCCGGCTCCCTCTGGCCCACGTCCAGGTGAGGGAGCTGAGGCCCCAGAGGCTGAACCACGTGCCTAGGCCACACAGCAGGCTGGCCTTCGGGGCGCCCTCCTGTCCGGGCTGGGGCGCTGCGTTCATTTCTGGGACACCATCCCTACTCTGTCCGCGCAAAGGCACGCAGTGCCCCTTCCCATTCCAGGTCACCCCTTCTGCAGCCCGAGCCCCAGGGCTGTGACTGGTCTGGGGGCCATTACCCTGAAATAACCTGCACCCCTGAAAATCACTGTCCATGCCCTGAGGGGTGCTGGGGAAGGTCCCCAAGTTAGGGGCCAGGGAGACGAGTGGGCCATGCCTGTGACACCCCAGGGGTTCTGAGGCCCTCAAGGAGCCCCTCACATGAACCACGAGGCAGCCAGGTTCTTAGGGCCACTGTCAGCCTGCTCCAGACGGCCCAGCACCCTGACCGCCCCAACAGGCACATGCCTGGTGCCCCAAATGGGACTCAGTGCACAGGTAAGCCCAGGACAAGGGGACGATCACCAAGAGGTGAGCTGGGTGCCCGGGGTGCTGGCCCCACCCTGTCACCAGACAGGAGGTGTGCCACCGAGGCCCCTCTCATGTGACAGATGACCCCAGGGCGAAGAGGAGGCCAGGGCCTTGGCCGCAGGACCAGTGAGGACTCAGCGGGTGCAGGAGTGGGTTCTGCATGGGCCTGGGTACCCTGAGGCCTCTCTGCTCTTAGGGTTAGAGGTCACATTCCAGGGATCAGGGACCCCGCCTTCCAGGTTCCCACACCTCCAGGCCCGAGCTGGGCACGGACCGGACCCCGCCGGGCTCTCCCCAGCCGGAACCCAGGCCTCGCTGTGGGAGACACCGGGGGCCCAACGCCATGAGGCTCCTGACGCCCTCAGCTCCGATGCCCTCCCACCAGGGTCCTACCTGGGTTGTACATCCCTGGGCCTGCAAGGGTCCTGTGGCCACTTCTGTCCCTAGGGGCAGCCCTTTCTCGCCTTATGGGGGGCACTGCGGTCAGGTCGGGGTCTTTCTGTGTGGCACCGGGCCTAGGGCCCAGGACAGTGCTGGTGCCCATGAGGGAAGGGACGGCTGGCCTCTCCCATGCCCTGGGGCCAGCGTGGGAGGGGGCGACTGCTGTTTTCAGCTGGGCCTGAGCGGCCTGCCAGCAGAGTCCTCTCTGGCGAGGCGGGGCGGCCTGCTCCGAGCTGGAGGCGCTGTTTTGAAAGGGCGCGTTATCGTTATCGCTCCTCTCTGGTCTGGAAGCGGCTCCCAGGCCAGGCGGCTCCCTGTCTGCACTTTCTCCCGGCCTCCAGGTCCTCAGCCCTGCTCCTCGATGTCCTGCCCGCGGCCCCCGGACTGCGGGTCCCTCTGCTCCCAGTCCTGTCCCCTCTGCAGGGCACGCGCCTGGGCCACAGGGGTTTCCGGGCGCCCTGCCTTCCCAGGGCGTCACTCCTGGTGCCGGACACGGTGTGGGCGCCGACCAGAGCGCAGGCACGGGCTGTCCAGCCCGGGGTCCGGCGTGCAGGGCGCGGCATGGCGGCTGGGCAGAGGGGCAGAGGGGCAGAGCGCCGGGCAGGGCTCCGGGCTGCCACCCGGCTCTCCTCCCTTCCCTCCCCGAAAGGAAAGGAGAGGTTAATAAACCAATTACTTTGGGCAACGAAGCAAAATAAGTCCCATTAAAGTAATTAGCGTCCCTTGCACAGCCCCACTGTAGAAAACCAATAAACCCGGCCTTTGTCGCCATCCAGTAAGTTCTTTCTAAGGCGTTTCTTCAACCCCATCCAACGGCACAGTTTAAGGCTCTGTTAATACTTTTAAGACGGGCTCACTGCCAGACCAATTAGATTTGCATCTCCACCGCGGGCCAGCGAGGCTCCGACGTGCCCGTGAAAGCGGCCCGGGACCCCGCGGGGGCCCTGGGGACAGCACCCGTCTCTGCGACGGGCTCTGTGTGGAGCCCCTGGTCTGCCCACCACTGCCCACCCACCCAGCACCCAGGGCGGCGGCCGGACCGCGTTCTGCAGAGAGTCCCGTGCTGAGCCTGCCGCCCGGGCACCCTGGCTCGTCCAGATGGGCCTGGCTCCGGAGCCCGACGCCTGTGGGCCTGAGGACATGAGATGGAAGCG
This sequence comes from Solenodon paradoxus, assembly GCA_004363575.1. Taxonomy (NCBI): domain Eukaryota; kingdom Metazoa; phylum Chordata; class Mammalia; order Eulipotyphla; family Solenodontidae; genus Solenodon; species Solenodon paradoxus. Next base: position 87,113 of record RJWH01004126.1, on the reverse strand, counting down.
GGAAAGGGTGACCCTGGGATGGAGCGTCCACACGGGCTGACCGGGGTCATCACCCTGGCCAGGACTGGGAGCCATGAGAAGGGCCCATCGCCTCCGTGCACTCCAGCCACGACGCCTGTCCAGACAGGAGACTGACCGCACACACGCCCACCAACCCGCGTCCACGCGGTCACCGCCTGCATGGCCGAGGGGGCACAAGGGGACGGTGGTGCCTGTGGAGTGTGTGGGGTCCTGCACAGAGATGAGGGAGGACAGGACACCGGGGTGAAAGACGGACCGGTGGGTAATCCCGTCGCTCCGTTGGTTCATGGGCGCAAGACATGTGGGGGCACCGGGGACGAAGCGTTTGGGGACGCTGACTCTCTCTGATTCTAGAACTGCTCTGAGGTCTCCCCCAGCCGCCGCCCGCCCCGCCTCTGCCATCTGAGCTCGGTGGCACGCGGCTGGGAGGGTCAGGAGAGCAGCCGGGTGGTGGGGCAGCCACGAGCTCACCCGGAGGGCCCACGCTGAGTGTGATGGGACCGCGGGGTGACCCAGTGCCGGGAGAGCGGCGTGCTGGGGAGGGCACGGTCCGAGGCGGGAGGGCTGGGGGGCGCCAGGTGGGGGAGGGCTCGGAAGAGCAAGAAATGCCAGCGACGAGGCTGTCGTGTGGCCCCTGAAGGCCAGGGTGGGTTTGCAGGGACCCCCGGAGGGTGGCTACGCCGGGTGTGAAAGCCTCTGTGGGCCGTGAGGACGAGGAGCGGCACGTGTGCCAGGAACCCGCTCTGGACAGCGACTGGGCTCCGTGCCCATCCTGCGGGTCACAACTCTGATTCTTTGAGTCTTTCTACCATTTTCACACGTCAAGACAGCTTTTTCCATCGACCCTTCCTTAATAAAAGCAAGCAGAGAAGTCAGTGGCCTTTAGAAGGCTACACATCACCTCCTCCGGTGCTTAAAAAACCGTCTACAGGAACCAGAGGTGAGAAACGGTCAGGGCTGTGCTTGGTTCACTGGTCACACGAAAACAGGCGGGGGTCACAGTTTACGACCCTTGGCAAACATTAACTGAGCGCACGGCTCTGGAAGACGACTGAACCGTCCACGCGGAGCCCCCTGGACAGAGGCGTTCCCACCGACCGAAGAAGGGTTAGCAGAAGTGGCAAAAATGACCACAGAGCACGGCCCTGGGTGAGCGGATATGAAAGCCCAGAGGGAAAAACCAATTCTGAAAACTAGATAAGAAGTCAAAGCTGGCACTAGAACTGAGGACTTGAATAGATAGATGTGTGAGAGACTAAAACGTACTCAGAGACCTCCCCCCAGTTCCGGGCTGGGTGACCTTGGAGGCGACCTGTGTGAGTTTCACGAAACACCTGAAAACGGCGTTCTTTCCTGGTGGCTCACGTATTAAGTTGTGGAGGCATAACCCACGCACAGCCCAGGGACCTGGCTCGTGGCCTGGGGCCGAGGAGAGAGCGAAGACGAACAGTTAAGTCAGCAAAAGAATTCCTCCCTCCTCTCTCCTGCCTGCCTGCCTGCTCGCCTTTATTCCTGCCTTTTTCCTCTAATAGAAGGGAAGTTCTTTTTTCACATCATTCTCCAGAAAATGAAAAAAACATCACATTTCCCAGCTCATCTGAACTGAAGAGTGAATCTGATTCTCTGCTCATGCAAGGAAAATATCAGAAAATACAAAGGTAGGCCTATTTCACTTCATTTAGGATGAAAGCACCCTAAACAAAGTAGAAGCTAACTGAGACCAATATTAAAAAACAAAAAAGATGAAAGCACGGTGCATGCTAGGAACGCAAAGACGTTCCTACGTCCTACCAGCCTGGGTCTCCCCTGCAAACAAAAGTTAAATGGCCATCCCGTTCAGTGCAGACCAGCGTTTAATAAAGTTCAAAACCATCCTAGAGTAAAAAAAAAAAAAAGGTCACATTTTTAGAGAATAAGAACTGACAGGAATTCCATAACTGGGCGACGTCGAGAGACCAGACAGCTGAGAGCCAGCAATCTGGGTGACCAGGCAGCAGCTGCAGGTGTGTCCCCACAAGCGCTGCAGTCAGATGCGGGTGCCCGCGCCTTCCGCGCTGCAGATGGCCTCGGCGTGCCCACGTAACACAAAAGATGACGAGGAACTCGGCGTGAGCACCAAAACCATCATTACTTGCAGCTGGTAAGTCATTTATTTCAAAAATCAGTAAGGTCCAGAGATCACCTGTGAGAACTGATAAAAAGAATGGCAGCTTTGCAGACCCCTGACTGACCCCATCAATGGCATTTCTTGACTTTGCGATCAATGTCTAGGAAAATCACGTGCTTCCAGAGCACCAGAGAGGCTGCGTGACTCTGTCCAAGGGCATTTGCACATGTGGGGCCATGCAGAGGCCCCAAGTCCTGCCCTCAGGGGGCGGTGAAACAGCAGTGAGATGCCAGGCTTCTCAAATTCAGTTTGGAGTCCAATGCCAACTTCCCACTGAAATGAAAAGACGCAGTAAACTTACTCTGGAGCTGATCTGGAGAAAGAAATGGTCCCGAATGGCTAAGTGAAAAGCACACGGAGAGGGGAGGCGGCGGAGGGCCGATGCCCTGCAGGCGTCGGGACCTGTCTGCGGGTCTGCCAGGTGTCCGAGGTCTGTCCGTGCAGAGGGGGGCCTGGATGGCCTTCCCAGTGGCTGTCACATACTCGGGGACGTAACTGGCCACAGAGATGACACTCGCAATCCCACAGAGATGACAGGCCGGAGAGGCTGGACTCTCGGAGCACACAGCCAACCCTGGGAGGACCGCAGACCACATGACAGGAGCAATGATGGGTGGGCTGGGGAGGGGTGGCCTTCCTGGGCACAGAGATGTCACCCAAACCCTGGACGCTTTCTCTGACCCCAACTGGGCCCCGGCTGGGTCTGGGGGGGCAGGACTGCGTTGCGGGTGGTGGTGGAAATGAAGAGTTTTCACTGTGACGACTGCGGCCAAGAGGGAGTGGGGACACGACGGTGCCATGTGCAGGACGGCAGGCAGCGCTCATTGTCCAGCGCTGCGTCTGGGAGGCCGGGCCAGTGAGGACTGCGGGCCAGGCCTGCAGCTGACGTGCTGTGAGGGCACCTGGGTTATTTCCCCTCTAACATCCCCCTTGGGGACACGCCATGCAGGGAGCGGGCATCCAGCACCTCGGTGAAGCGTGGCCGGCTCTGCCCCATGTTTGAGCAGCAGATAGATGGTGGGCTCCCGACATGGTGGGGCAGAACCACGGCCGTGAGCTTGCTGTCAGCACTGACGGGCTCTCTCCTGCGAGGATGCCGTGCGCGTGGAGCTGACCCTGATGCCAGCCGGCATCTGTCCAGACCGCCAGGCCTCCCCGCAGGGAGAGCGCGGGTCAGGCGCCCTGGAGCATGAAGGTGGAGTTGAGTCCCTCCCAACACTCTGCGGTCCTGTCAGCTGCCTGGTCCCAGCACAGCCGCGTGAGCCCAGTGGGCCCGCAGGCTCTGGGTGGCAGGTGGCGGCGGGGGCTGGCCCACAGCCTCCAAACAGGCCCCGACGGGGAAGAGCTGCTGACCTGACACTCATCACCGTGTCGCCCTGTTTCTATTTTACTTGCTGTGTCTCCTCAGTGTGAGAGTATCACAAATGACCGTCTTATCTAATTAAGGACTGTCACACACATGCAGTCCTTCGAAACAGAAGTAACTGCGTTTGAACTGAGCACAGCAGGTGTGCGCCTGTGTGCGTGTCTGGAGGGCCGTGGCGACGAGTCCGGCTCCTGGCCCAGGTGAGAGGGCACCAGCCGCGTCCTGGCGGGTGTTGGGAGAGGGCCTTTGCGTGGACGCTGGGAGGCGGGGGCCAGCGGCTGCTGCCCCGTCCGTTGGGAGCACAGGCCGGGCGTGGGGGAGGTCTGCGGGCTGGTGGGAGCGCCAGCTCGGGGCAGGCGGGGCTGGGTGTTTCAAGCCCTGAAGTCAAGAGCAGGAGGCCCTGGAGGCAGGGGCTAGAGAGGAGTCAGATGGCCCGTGGGACCCAGACCCCACTTGAGGGGCAGAGTCCTGGGTCCGGGAACCCCCGAGATGGACACCGAGGGGTGCCCGGGTCCACGGAAGTGTGACTCTTTGGAAGGTGACTGGGGTGTGCCAGGCTGGCCTAGTGTCCCTGAGTTGAGCGTCTCCTTCCCTCCCAGATGTCACAACACCACTCTCAGACCTCGGGTCCAGCAGGGCAGAGGGTCAGAGGTCTCTCCACACGGGCTTGGGACAAAGGGCAACTCCCCGGGAAATGGCAGCCAATCCCACACACCCGCAGCTGCCAGGGACAGGTGGTGTCCTCTGCAGTGTCACTGGGCTCGCCTGGACCAGGGAGCAGGTTTTGGCCTGCACACCCCCAGGACTGGGAGGTGGAGCCTGGCCAACATGGCACCCTGAGCCTGGCGAAGTCAGGTCCGGGGCCCGGGCACGACACCTCTCTCTGCTGCGGCCGCTTCCCCTGCAAAGTGCAGTGGGCCCAGCCTGCGCTCGCGCGTCAACGAGTCTTCATGGAGGCTTTACAGCTGGAGGGCCCCGTGGCACTGGGGTGCCTGAGAGATGGGGTGCACAGCGCAGCTCCTCGTGGGGCACAGAGCCCCAGGTCCTTGGAGCCAGAGGGTGTTGGGGCTGGGGGCTGTCCACACGGCCAGCCTGGAGGGCCAAGGCGCTGGTGTCCAGGGCAGGCAGGAAGGAGAGAAAGCCCTGCTTGCTCTCAGAAGGGACTTGCCCTCTCTTTCCTTCTGATGTCGACACACCTGAAGGTGTCACAGGCCCCATGCCAACGCCGACCCCCCAGAGGAGTTCCCCTCAATCAGCACAGCCTGAGGGAGACGCAGGAGATGCCCAGCCACAGCACTGAGCAGAACCATGGCCCCAAAGATGCCCATGGATGGAACTGGTTTCGGGCAAAGGGGAATCCTTTGGTTGCAGAGGGGACCCCAGATCATCAGAGTGGGTCCCTGTGACCGGGGTCCCTATAAGGACAGAGACAGAGATACAGCCACCAACGGCGGATAGTGTGACGGACGTGCGGGGACGGCTGGCCCCACTGCCACTGAGGCGGGGGCACCGTGGCGGGCGGGGATCACAGCAGGCCCGGCTTTGCCCGCGCTGCCGGAAGGGGCGCCTGCCCACACCCTGCTCAGCCCTGGGTCTCCGGGATGCGGGGGTCCACCCGCGCTGTTTTCAGTCACCAATTCCTGGGTCATTTGTCACGACAACCGATAGAGACCGACAGGGGCACTGTGCTCCCCTGAGACAGCCTGGCAGCTGCAGTCGCACCTGTCACTCACCTGTCTCCCGACACCTGCATGGCGCTGACGCAACGGTAGCTCAGATAGGCTGCTTCCTTACTGAGAGTGTTCGGAAAGCCAGAATGGGGCTCTAAGGAGACGGTGCTGGCAGACACACACCGAGGAGGAGGACTCGCCGACCCCGCCGCCCGGCCCGACCCCACTTCCTGCTCCTCGGCTCACCCCTCCCCCAGTGGCCCCGAGGCCCGGCCATTCTATCTCTCAGGACAGTCGAGGCCTCTCCTGGTTTGACCTTACGCCACATGCCCAGTGGGCACCCGACAGCCCCGTCCCCTCTGCTCTGTCCCCTTGGCCAACATCGACCCAGCAAGGGCCACTGCTGAGGGCCCTGCACAGCCCGGCCCTCATCCCCCTGGCTGGCACCTTTGGCCCCGCATTGCTGGGACACATCCCCATAGCTGTGACCCCTGGAAAGGGTGAATAAAAGAACTCCCACATCTAACTCCGTGTGCCGCCATGTAACCTTGGGTGACCTTGGACTCCTGAGCCCACAGGTGCATCTGCAGGACGGACCCCAGCACCTCACTCGGTGGGCCCTGGGTCAGCTGCCCAGCCTGGGGGACCCCCAACTGGGCACATTCAGGTGCCAGCCTGTGTCAGCTTCCGCAGGTCATCCCAGTACCCAGAGACTTGGAGATGGCAGGGATGTCCTTGATGAGAGCCTCATGGTGCTGGCAGGGCTCTGGCTGTCCTCTGGTGGCCCCCACTCTCAGACCGTCACCCCCACCCAGTGGCAATGACAGCCCGTCTGCCTGCTGTCCTCCCGCAGGTGCACACCTTCATCCTGTCACAGCCTGTGAGGGCCAGCCGGGGCAGCGGCGGGCGAGGACCACTCCCCGGGCCTGTGCAGCTGGTGCCCCGCATGTGGGCTGATGAGAGGACAGCCTGGCCAGGCGGGCCCCAGGGGAAGGAGACCCTCCCACCTGGAGACCACACAGGTCCGCAGGGCAAGCCCCACGCCTCCGTCCTGTGCCCGGGGACCTGCGGGGCAGAACGGCGTCATCGGCCTCCTCTGTACTCCATGGAAAGCGCATGGCCTGGGCAGGGTGAGGGGCCACAGCCCTGGCCCACCCCACATCCCTGGACGGGGTCTCTGCCCTGGGGGAGGGGACGGTAGGGCTGCATCTCGGTGGCCCTGTCACCTCTAGTCTCTCCCACTGGCCCTTAGCCAGGAGGGGACTTTCCATCTCAGGAAAAATCTCACTGCCACAGGGAGCTGTCCACCTGGCCGCGAGCGCTGTGAGGGCCCCGCCCCACTCCGGGGTTCCCTCCTGGCCCACTTTGTTACATCTCCCACCCGACACAGCCCACCCTCCGGAGAGGGTGCGGCTCGTTCCCTGCCCTGCGCCTCCTGAGGCGGGGCGCGGCCCCCACACCTGCAGCTCCCGAGAGCCCAGCTCTTGGGGTGCGGTGGACACAGTTCCCAGGGACCTCCCGACACTGAGTTCCTGCCTGGCCTGTGCTTGTGGTCTGGTGGCCATGGCGTTTTCTGCAACGTTACGTGACGGCTCTTCACAAATGGAGTCAAATGGATGCACATTGGGACCGTGAATCTAATTAGGAGAATTTTATTTTCAAGTAGCACTTCTGAAATCTATAAAAGTGAGCTCATATGCGGATTTTTAAAATAAAGGGGTTTTATTGCTCTGAAAGCCAGGGTTTGCCAGCCCACAAGGTCCGCGTTAGCTCCTTCCCCGCCCGGCAGGCAGCCTCAGCCCTGCCGGCCCGCAGGGCCCAGCGTGTGCCCAGCGATCTGCCCCATTTCTCCCTTGCCTTGGCCCACGCCCCGGCCGTGGGCTCCCCGCTCCCACGTGCTGGCCCCAAATGCCTCTGCGGGGGGTTCCTCCTGACCCTCTGATGGGAAGCGGCTCCCTGGCCCCTGTGCTGGGTGCTGGGGTGCTGGGGTGTGGACGCAGGACACTGTGGGGTCCTGGAGCCTCGGGCAACTGTGTGGAACAGCTCCCATGGCCCCCGCCACACTGGGTGGCACGCAGCTCGGCCCAGGGCCCCAGGGCGGCCGCACACAGGCACAGACGCGTGAGGAGTGGGCGGCCGCCATCTGCTCTGGCTGCGCCTGTCGGTCAGCGGCCCTGCCGCTGGGTTTATCCAGGCTGGAGATCACAGAGGCCACCTGCGAGGGCCGGGGTGGGGTTTGCACAGCTGGGGCTCAGGGACTTCACACCGACCACCCACGGGACAGACAACCTAGCGGCTTCTTCACCGGGGCAACCGGGCCCACCCGGCTCTGTCCCAGCACCGCGGCCGCTGTCAGACCCCGGAGGCTCCCCAGACCATGAGAACGAACCCCCAGACTGAGTCACCTCGGTCCCACACAGTCCTGGGCCCTAGGACGGAGGCCAGCCTGCTTCAAGCGGGGCACCCGGCAGGGCGGCAGGGGCTCCTCAGAGCAGAACTTGGGACCCCTGGGGGCAGGTGGGCACTGGGCTTCCCATGAGCCCCTCTTGGGCACCCCAGGACCGAACCCCTCCCCACCCCCACAGCTCAGAGTTTCCACTGAACCCGCAGCTCCAGGAGGGACCCCGTCCTGGGGGTCACCGTTGGCTCAGACACTGACGGCACAGGGCGGGTGGCCCCTCTACCCGCCCTGCTCCCGGGGGGCTGTGTGGAGATGGGACTCCAAGGGGGACTGAGGTGAAGTGACATCACTGGTGGCCCCGACCCACAGGATCTTGTGAGACAAGATCAGGGACGACGCCGTGAGGACACCGAGGAGACGCATCTGCACGCCTGGGAGAGCAGCCCCGAGGGACGGCCTGTGCACCCCTCCCCATGTCTGCCCCCCGTGTCACCGCTGCCACACCGAACACGCCAACGGGGACTCTGGGTAAGTCCTTGTGCCGTGCGGGGAAGACAGGCGTCTGAGCCACTGCCCGGCCGCACCAGACCCGCCAGCAGGCGCCACCACCGCAGGGCCTCTGTGGGGCCTCACGCTTGGGGATCCAGGCCTGCCCGGGGCCTGTGTCCTGCTCAGCCCACCGCCGCGCTCACGGGAGCGGCAGGGACCGGCCTCCACTCCCCACGGGAGAACGGAGGCGGCCGGCCTAGGAAAGGCGCTAGGGCGGAGGAGCAGAGGCCGGGCCGCGTGGCCGCATCGGAGCACACGCACGGCAGGCGGCTCTGACACCGGCGAGGCCTCCAGCCGGGGCCGGCCTGCCAGGCCCTGGACTCGTCAGTGAGGCCCGCTCCTGCTCTCAGGACTCACCTCACGGCGCCACCATCTCCGCCCCTCGCCGGTCTGCAGGGGTGCCCGCCCTCCACGGGGTGTGTGGTCAGCTAAGGGGCCCGTCTCCAGGCCGGCAGCTCCCTGGTGCTCTCGGTCAAGCCTCTAGGCGGCCCCAACTCTGCTGCACTGGCCCATTCGGTGGTGACCCACCGGCTCTCTTGCCTTTGTCTGTGGCCTTGTCCTTCTTCCCTGATTTGCCCGCTCATTCCAGCCAAGCCCCCTTAGGCCTGCAGCCCCTGGGCGACAGCAGTGCCCTCCATCCAGGGCCCAGAACACCAAAGTGCTCAACCGGGGTCAGTGGGAGGTTAGACTGGGGCTGGTCTGGAACTGGGGTCCATGGAAGATGCTCGGGGAGGAGGCAGAGGCCTGGAGACGGTGCAGGGCTCGAGTACGCATGGGCAGGGCCGAAGGAGAGCATGTGCAAAGCTCCTGGGACGGGAAAGTGAGGGTGGACAGCAGGGTAGGGGCCAGCAGGCTGGATTCTGCTGGAGGGGTGCAGATGGGCAGGAGTGGAGAGGGAGCCCAGGGCAGGTGACCAGAGCAGGTGCCACGCAGACTGGGGGACGGAGGAAAAGGCCTGGACCCAGGGACGTGCGGCCACTTGAAGAGCGCCCTCGGCCCTCCCCTCCCATGTCCTCCACTGGGCCGGCCCTTTCCCTCTCCAAGGCACCTCACCACAGGAGACCTGATCTCGCCAGCCCTTCTCCGCAGAGGCTGCTAATAAGGAACCACACTACAGCTCTCTGCACCCTGTGACCAGGATGAGACCCCGGAGTGGGGCTGACCTCATAGCCACTGGGCTCAGAGGGAGGGGGCAAGCGGGGAGGCCTGGAAGCACCCTGGAGGGGCGACCAGCGGGTCGAGCCCACCAGTGCGGACATCCGGAGGCCGGGCCCCGAGGTGCACGCACACTGGAGGAGACGCAGCCCATGGGGCACCTGAAGCGGGCGGAGCAGGCCGTGGCTGCTGGCTCTGGAGACGCAGAGGTGGCTGAGGATGCTGAGGCCGGGAGGCGGGTGGCAGGGTGCGGCTGCCCCCGAGGCCCGGGGCTGTGCCTGTGGGTGGTCACAGCACCCAGTGTGGCTCCAGCAGCCGTCCAGCGGGGCCCAGGGGACTGGAGCCATTCTGCCCGTGGGCATGACGGGGCCCGCAGGGCAGGAAGCCTGGCGGGGAGACCGCCGGGGCAGGGGTCCCCTCCCCGGGCCCCGTGGGTGGGACAGAGGCCCCTGGGCTCCGGCTGCGAGGCGAGGCCCCTGGTGGCGGCCACAATAAACATGTTTGTTCAAGGGAAGCCAGGCTGGGAGCTGCGCGCTGGCCTGGCCAGGAAGAAAAGGCCGTTTGTGCCTTGCACACTGGGGCGATTGTTCCCGCTCACGCAACTGCTGCCCCGTGGCCGGAAAGGTCAGCGCCCCTCGGGCCCCGTTGGAAGCACCGGTGCCCCGGGCCTTCCTCGCCCCAGCTGCAAGGCTGGCCCGTCTGCATCACCTCGGGCCCTGGCACGGGCAGCCAGGGTGCCAGCCGGCTCTGAAAGGCGACTTGTGCGAGGCCAGAGGAAGGCCGAGCAGAATGCAGACGGGCAGCTGGCCACGAGGCCACGGCTTGCTGGCCAGAGGGACCGGGTGCCGGGGCAGCGGGGGCTGGGTGAGGCCTGCAGAGACCCGGAAGCGGGCGGAGGCCAGTCGGCCCCTGGAGGCGAGACCCAGCCGCCCAGCAGACCTGGGGCGGAGGGCGGGCAGTGGGCGGGCACGCAGGCGCTCCGTGAGGGCAGCCCCGGGCACCTGGCCCAGAGTCCACACCTGAGAGTGAGATCTGGGCCCACGTAGGCCCTGCGCCTCTGATGGGGATGGACAGCAGCGGCCGCACTGCTGGCTGCAGGCGACTCGAGCACCCCCCGTGGTCTCCCAGCAACACCACCACTTCTCCTTGGGGGACACATGCCAGGACATGGGCTGTGCTGTGGATGGTGCCCTGGCCGCCGGGGCCTGCACACCCCACACACCCTGCCTCACACACACCTGTGTGCACACTCACACGCGACACCCACATGCTCCCAGCAAGGCCAGCACGACTGAGCAGGGGCTGATGTCTGACTCCCCTGTGTGGTGCCCAGAGGTCCAGCCTCATTGTGGTCATCCTGGTGTGACGCCTCGGAGAAGCCCTGTGGCCCCCGTGCCCACTCAGAGTGAGCCCCAAAGCGCCCTTCAGCAGGAAGACCCAGGGACCCAGGGCCGAGAGGGTCAGGGGCTCAGGAAGCGCTGGCAGCTTCGAGGGCGAACCAGGATGGCTGAGCGCCGGGCTGGCCGCACGGGACGCCGGGCACAGGTGCTGCCTTCACTGGCCGCACGGGACGCCGGGCACAGGTGCTGCCTTCACTGGCCGCACGGGACGCCGGGCACAGGTGCTGCCTTCACTGGCCGCACGGGACGCCGGGCACAGGTGCTGCCTTCACTGGCCGCACGGGACGCCGGGCACAGGTGCTGCCTTCACTGGCCGCCTCCCTCTCCTCTACACGCCGCCTGGGTGGTTCTGGGGCTCTGGACCCAACCTCTGGTCCTAGGAACACGGCTGTTGGAAAACCTTCGGGGCTGGATGTGAGGCTGAGCCCGCGGCCTGCCTGGTGCTGAGAGGGTCTCGGAGGCGGGAGTCGCTGCTGCGAGTGTTTGGAGGTGGCTGGCTGGCGGTGGTGGGCGGCCAGCGGCCCTGCCCGCTTCCCAACTCTTCAGCTGGCCCGGCTGGAATCCGGGACCCACCAGGGCCTGAATCCTCAGGGGCCCGGCATTCCAGCCCGGGATGAGGCACCGCCTGTCCAGGAGATGTGGGTGTACTGGGGGAGGCCCTTGGGACCCGCCCTGCCCCCGCCTCCTGGAGGGTGCGCTGGGCTCCATTTGGGCCTGGGGACTCAGCGCCCTTCAGGGTGGGGTCACGTGGGCTTCTGTGCACTGTCTCCAAGGCCAGCTCCCCGTTGAGCCACGGCCACGTCACCACCTCCCCAGGCCGCCCCCACTGGGACGTGACCCGGCCCGGCCCAGCACTGCCCGGGAAGAATTCGCCCTCCCTCCTGGGCACAGCCCCACTGCCTGCCGGCACACGGTCCCCCAGCTCCTCGGGTGCCCGTCGCCTGGTGCTCCTCATGGGGGAAGGAGGGAGGCAGACACAGAGTGGACGCAGGCACAGGACACGCAGGGAAGGGGCCGCAAGCCACGGGAGGTGGCGCCTCCAGAAGCAGGAGGCAGGATGACGGCCCGACGCCTTGAGCTCAGCCCGTGAGACGCATTTGTGGCTTTGGGCGCCGAGAATGGCTGAGAAACACATCTGTAACGTTTAAAGTCATACACGTGGGGGATTTCTTACAGCCCTCCCTTCCAGATGGGTGCATGGCCTCTGCTGGCGCACCCGGTCTGCCCGGCCCATGCTGGGCTCTGCGGTTGGAGTCACCCTGGGACTGTCACCTGGGCTGGGTCACCCGACTCAGAGTGAAAACCATTTCCTCACGGTCCTAGGGTCCTGCCACCCTGGCCTCCTGACCACCATTCCCCTGCCCTGGTGTTGGTCTAAGCCCTGATCAGTGAGCTGTCCCCTGGCCTGATTCAGGGGAGGCCCCTACTCGCCCCAGCCTGCCTGCTGGAAGGGTCCTCCCGCATCCACACGCATGGACGTCCCCGCGAGCCCGCAGTGCTGGTCCCTGCAGTGTGCTGACTGCCCAGTGCTGCCCCTGATGAACACGATTCAGAATGTGTCAAAGCGGGACACGCTTGTCTCACCGGCAGGGCGTCCTCTGCTGCCCTTTGCCCCACTGGCGGCCCTGGCAGGAGGCTGTCACCGGCCCATTTCACAGGAGTGGTTGCTGAGGCTGGGAGCCTGGTCACGGCAGTGTGGCTCCGCCGAGGGGGCGGGGCGGTGGCTCTGGGTGCGCTCTGCACCCCTCTTCCCCGGTTCGCCCAGGCCCTGTCTGTGGGGAGAGGGGCTCTGAGGGCCCTGGGCCAGGCGCCCCTGAGCCTGCGGGGCCGGCGGGTGGCAGGCCTGGCGGGGACAAACGGGCCATTGTGTGAGAGGCACAGTGGCCGGCTGACAGCGTCACAGCAGCCGCCGTGTCTCCAGAGGCTCCCAGAAGCAGTCAACACCTTATCGCGGCATTAATCACTCTGCTATCGGCCCCCAATCAGGCAAACACTTCTGGGGAGTTCAAACCCCTGCCTTCACAGAAGTTTCTATGTAATAATAGATTAAGTTTCTGGTGGCTCCACGGCATCGAGAGGCCGGTCCTCCGGAGGGCCGGGGAAGGGAGGTGCCATGGGCCTGGGGTGCCAGGTGTGGGCGGGCACTCAGCCCCGAGGCCTGGGCCCTGTCCTGCAGGGCCTTCACAGGCCCAGGGCTCAAGGACCCGACGCCCATCTCCCGAGTCAGCCTCTGGGCGGACGTGGGGGCTCTGCCCAGACTCAGATCTCCCCGGGCCCTGCTCTTCCTGATCCGGCTCTGCCGACAGGCCACCTGAGGGTGTTAGAGTCTCTGGGAGGACACGGCCTGCACCCGAGGAGCAGAGGCTCGCCACAGGCAGCCTGGCTCCTGTCACCAAAATGTCCTCCCGGTTCTGGAGCCTGAAGCCGGGTAGGTCTGTTTAAAAGGCACTAAGAAGCTGGCACGCAGCCGTGACAATGCCAGGCTCAGAGCTGGACAGGACAGGGACAGGTGCGGAGTCCCGCAGCCGGGGGAGGCTGAAGGCTGAGGAGGTGCCTGTACGCCAGGCGCAGTGATGGAGACGGGGGACCAGGTGACCCGGGGCAGCGGAGCCGCCCGAGTCGTGTGCTGGCTGAGCCCATGGATCCTGCGCCTCGAACCGTGGAACGGGGCAGGCCTGGGGCCATGGCCTCCTCCCTCGCCACCTCCGCGCCGCAGAGCCTGCAGTGGAAGGAGCCCGCCCCGTCTCCACTCCGCCGCGCAGCGCCTGCCGGGGCGGCGTTCCCGGTGTCCACCGACACCATCTGGATCCCGAATAGTGTCCTCTGCCCTTCCCGGCCACAAGCCCTTCTCCATGTGCTGTCCCTGGAGGCTGAGCTCTGCCAACGGCCTGGGCTCGCTTCTGTTCCCCCTGCCTGTGTCCAGAGTCAGGAGGCTGCAGCCCGACGTCTGTCTCTAAAGGGTCCTCCTTTTACTTCTGCTCTACAGCTGGGGAGCAGGCTGGGCGAGGCTTCCAGCTGCCCCGGCTCCTGCGAGCAGCAATTCTGCCCCTGGCGCCGCTGTCCCTGGCACTGTCTTACCCTTGTACCTGCAGCCCCAGGCTCCTGAGCCTCCGCCCCACACCTGGGGCTGGCCCCCCACCACCCCCAAGCTGATGTTTCTATCTCACTGGCCTGGGCGGACACGCTGCACCTCAGGGCGTTTCTGAGGGGACGGGTAATGGTGGCACGGCTGTCGGGACCCCGGGCAACGGAAGCGGGGGAGCGGGGTGGGGAACCCAGCTTGCGCCCCCAGTCAAGCGGCTGAAGCATCCCCACCTTCTGACCCTGCACCCACGCCAACCTGTTCCTGGGGCAGAGTTGGGGGGCCATGCAGGGGGATGTGTCCCCTCTCTCGACAAGGAGCATGAGGAAGCTGCTGCAGAGGCCTGCTAGCTCTGCAAGAGCAGGCCTGGCCCGGGGCGGGACCTCCGCCCAGCAGGGGCACACCGGGAAAGGCAGACCCCAATGCTGCAGCTGGGTCTTTCCGCATTGAAGTCTGTGCCTGTTCAGACCGACACAGAAACAGTGTGACCGTCCCTCTGCCAGGAACAGGCCTTGCCCATCTCACTGGCCTCTGTCCACCAGTTCGTCACCAGTCCCACCCAGAGCCCCTGTGTCCACCGCCCTGCCACATGGCCTCAGTGGAGCAGGGAGTGCAGGACAAGGGCTCCTCCTGTGCTATGTCTGGGTCCTCTGAATGTCCACTCATGGCCAAGGGCTCCCTCCAGGAGGACCCCAGCCTTCACTCACAGGCAACGCTGCCGTCGGAGGGCTCAGTGATCCCCGGATCTGCCTTGTTGGGTGGATGGACCTCACGCACACAGCCCCACAGTGGGCCATGTCTGCACACATGTAGTGAGCAGTCCCTGCCTGGCCAGAGCCGTGCCCGCTCTCACTGTTCCTGCTGCCCCGGGCCAGAGAGAAGCCATCTCCCCAGGGCGGGTGGCCATCCTCTGCGGGCCCAGCACCACGCAGCTCCAGCTCTGCACGTACCGCGGCCTCGGCCTCCCCTGCAGGACTTGGCACGCTGGGGTCCTGGGGAACCAGGGTCTTTCTCCTGCCATTTTTCTTGGCGAGACTTTATCACAAAAGATGGGGGAGCCCTAGGGTCGGGTTTCCCTGAGTTCAGCAGAACTGGAGAGGCAGGGGGGGCCCCCGCACCCCAGCTGCTGGCCCAGGAGGACTCATAGGCAGGTCAAAGACGGGGCATCCCTGGCGTGACTCCCACCCCCCTTACGCCCCTCCCCCCATCAGGAGCATGGGCCCTGGAGATACCACAGGGCTGTCCCGGGGGGGCATGTGGGAAGCGGGGGGCTCGCTGGGCTCTGGGTTCTGGGTCCCAGGGTCAGACCTTTGAACTCGGGACCCTGACGTGAAAGCTCCCCTTCAGCAACCCAGAGAAAGACGGGTCCCCAAGCAGACAGTGATGGCAGATGTTTCCACCACAAAACCCTTTCTCCCGGAGCAAAAGTGGACCCCCTCATGCTGGCCCCTGAGCCCCTCAGAAGACTCGCCCTGGGGTGCAGTCCCGGGGGGTCTGTCTGTGCACCCTCTAACTCCATGCTCTCTGAGGACGCAGGCAGGCACACACGCGGGCGCTCATGTGTGCGGGGCACAAAGCCGCTCAGGTCGGGTCCCCCGCACGCAGACTCTGCTGGGGCCTCTCACCCCTGAAGTACTGCCTGTGAACAGGGCTCCACGCAGGGCAGACGGGCGGCCAGTCGTGGGCATTGCTGAGGGGCTGCAGCGTGGTCCGCCTGGGGTGGCCTCCTGGAAGCCCGTCCCCTGGCATTCAGATAGGTGACCTGGGCAGTCACTTCCGTCATTTTAACTCTTTACCAATTTGCACAGGCCGTCAAGGCCAGGCTGGGAGGCCGGGGCAGCCTGCTTGGCCTCTGGGGCGGGAGGTGCAGGAGAGATACCTTTCACCCCTTGGCACCAACCTCCAATGGTCTCGGTGCCTCTGCCCATCTCCAGGTCCCAGCAAGGCCTGCAGCCCATGCCAGCCCCACTGGACAAGGAAAAGGCGCCAAGGGCGTGACCTCCTTCAGGTGGGTGACAGAGCCGCTGAGAACTCCCCAGGAGGCACCAGCGCTTAGGTTCTGGAAGCCAGGCCAAGCGGAGCGGGAAGCGGCTGCCTCTGCTTGGGTTTGGCCCCCTTCCCAACGACCAGGCACGCCCTCTTGGGCACCCGCACCCACGGGCTCCCCACAGGGGTGGTCCCAGAGGCCAGGCGGGAGCAGGCCTGGGCAGGCAGGGGTTAAGAGCACACTGGTTCGCGGCCCGGCCTCCGCCCTCCGAGGCCCACTCCCCTCACAGAGGAGGCAGGGACCTTCCAGGGGCCGCCTCAGCTCCGGGAGGCCTCCCAAGGCCAGAGGCCTCCTCCTGGCCTTCAGCTGTCTCCACACAAGGCCGCGTGGGCTCGGCCTGACCCCAGCCTGGCCCCAGGAGGCAGCTGAGCCCGCGTGTGTGCCCGCGTGCGCGACCCCCGGGCTGGGGCGCCGGCTGCCCACGGGGCTTCGAGAAGCTGCCACCAGGGAGAATAGACGACAGGGATGCTTGTCTTGAGTCTTTAGACTTGGGGCACGCAACTGCTCAGAAGGCTCTGTCTAAAGTCCCACGAGGGCCCCCAGAAGCCCCAGCGCGGAGGGAGCCCCTCACACTGCCCACCCCCCGCCCAGCGTCGGGCCGTGGGTGGCGGGGTCACTTTGGGAGACAGGCGGACGTCTGGTCCCGTCTCTGCGGGACGTGCAGGGGTCTGGCTGGTGAATCTGGCGTGTGATGCCGGTGACCCAGCCACACACCCATGGTCATGGGTGTCAGCCGTACAACCACCCTGCAATGGCTGAACACGTGTCCTCGCCTCACACGTGACCGGGGCACAGGCATGTCTCACCCCAGGAGGCTCGGAGGTCAGCTCTGTCACAAGAGCTCAGCATGGGTGGCACAGGCCTCCTGCCAGCGCGCACACCTGCAGGCCCCTGGGATGCCCCGTGTGCCCCAGCGAGGGCCCAGACGACGCCACCAGGGCTGCGCGGCAGTGACTCCTCCCAGCCCGCGGCATGGTAGCTGGCACGCATGGCTCCGTTCCATGGAGCCTCACTGAACTGCCCTCCCAGGCAAACACAGGTGCTCTGGCTGGGCACAGGCCACTCAGAATCCACAGGTGGGGCCCTGGACGGACAGAACTCACAGGCTCCGAGGAGCCGCCTTGGGACGGTCAGGCTTCCCTTAACTCCAGACAGTCATCCGGCCGCCATCAGGAGCAATTGCAGGCGGTGGTCAGCCCCTCCCTCCCTGCCTGCCCTCCTTCTGCCTGCTCATCCATGTCCTGCACCCCACAATCAAGGCTGGGGTTGTGGGGGTACAGCCTGGCCCTTGGAGGGGCAGGAGACCGTGGAAACAGGAGGAGGGAGGCCAGGCTGGGCCCCGGCCCTAGTGTGGGGACAGGTAGGCGGCACTGGGGCTCGGGCCGAAGTGCCATTCTGAGCTCCACCCTGAGGAGAAGCCAGGCTCCCGAGGGGATGGCTCCGATGGGGTTGATCTTCCTGGACACACAGCTATGTCCTCTGTGCCAAACCAGCCCTCCTGTCCCTTCTGGATGAGCAGGAGCGCCCGGCACCCCTCGGAGCGCGGCCCATGGTGGGGAGCCCTGCAGCCCTGGGGCCGTGGACGGGCTCTCTTGGTGCTCCCAGCTGCCATCCCGTCTCCATCCCCTTGACTGTCAGGGACCGTCCATCAGAAGTCCCTGTGCGGCTGTGCTTCGGAGAGCTGTGTTGAAAACCGGTGGGGAGGCTGTCTGCAGGGAACCTCCCTGCACGCACCTGACGCTGCGGGGACCCGTGCTCCCTGGTCCCCCATGGCGGGCCGGGGTCCTGGGGCTCCTGCCCGCCCCTCCAACCATCGCATAGGCCCTCCTGGGCCGGGCGACGGCACCCTCTGTCCTGCAGCTGTGTAAGGGGCCTCCCCAGCCCTTCCGCATGGCCCACGGGTCACCAAAGGGGCCAGGTAACCTGGAAAGTCCATCCTGATTGCCCTGACTGCCCACCTCCCTGGCAGCCCCAGGAGAAGCCTGCAGTGTGGGCTCCACCGAGTCTCCAGGGGCAGAGACACCGGGGAGAGGACCCAGCTGCCGAACATTCCTGCCGCGGAGCCAGCTGGCGGGTGGAAGCCCATCTCTGGGACTCCGGGCCGGGGCCCCGGAGCGCCCTTGCCGAGAGCTTCTGGGGGCTGCGCGAGCTCTGGGCCCAGCAGGCTGGCCGTCACCCTTGCCCTGTGTCCCTGGACGTGCTTCCCACCAGCCCACCTCCTGCCCCGAGAGCGCATACTCCAGGGAGCCACAGCCGCCTCCCGGCCCCTCCGAGCGCCCTGGAGACGAGCCGGAGGCGCGAGTCAGCTGCCGGGTCTGGACTCTTGGAAGCGCTCGTCTGTTCACGCGGTCCCCTTGCTGAGGAAGGAAGGCCGCCCCTGTAAGGCGGTGGCAGGCCTCGGCTGGCCCTCGCGGCCTGCCCCCAGAACCGGGAGCGCCCAGTGTCGGAGGCCCGGCCTGGGGCGCGGAGGGAGCGAGAGAGAGCAGGCCCCATCCCCACTGATGACAGCGGCACTGGCTGTCTCGTCTGCAGCCCAGCACACTCAGACCTGCCCGAGGGGCCACACGGGGAAGGGAGACAGACCCCACGGCCAGCAGTCATCTGGGCGGCGAGTACATGGCCTCTCGAGGTCTGGGTGTCCGTGTGAGGGGTCAGGCTGTGCGGGAGAGGGGCCCGAACCTGCCTGACTTGCTCCAGTGGGTGGACAAGCAGGGCCTCCCAGCTCGGGCACTGGCATGAAAGGAAACGCACACCTGTCACAGGCCGATGGCAGGGCGGCTCGGGACACAGGCCCAGAGACGAGCCGGTGGCTACCGGCTGCTGTCCTTCAGCAGACACCCCAGAGCTGCCCCCACAGCCCCCACACACACACGGAGCCCCGAGTGGCCGAGACAGAGGCCAGGGAATGCGGGCCTGGTGCTGAGCGGCACGTGGGGCCGTCACATCTGCAGGCGGCACGGGTGGGTGTCTGCCCATCTGGAAGCAATACTGCAGCGATGCAGGGTGGCCAGGTGACCAGTGTTGGGGCTACACTCCGAGTACATGAACCTGGCATGAGGAGCGTGGCTTCGGTGGGTAATCTCACCAGCCTTGCCCGGGTCTCCCCTGCTCAGCTCTCTGCAGCCCAGCCCAGCGTCTGCAGGGCGGCCGACCCGGGTCACTGCGCCCTCTTCCCTCTCCTGGGGGCAGGGGGCAACCAGCCCCCGCCCGGTTCACCGCGAGGAACACGAGGCGAGACAGCCAGCGGGGAGGGGCCGCGTCATGCAAAGCCACAGGGGGACGGAGGAGGAGGAGGAATTGTTTCTGTAGCTCTTCCCAACTAATATAGCGGGATAATAAAATCAGACAATAAAACCACAGCGGAAAAGATGACTGCGGCGTTTTAACGGCGAGCGGCAGAGGAGGAGCCTGAGGACCCAGCGGGCAGGCCGAGCTGTGACTCAGGGCCAGCTTCCCGGGGCAGGCAGGAGACCGTGGGCCGGGCTGAGGGGCCGCCCACCCCTCCCGGGAAGCGTGCGTCTGCAGGGACGGTGCTGGGCGCCTCTGGAATCTGTTTCAGTCTCATCCGTGCTGCTGAGCACAGAATCCGCATGCAGAACGCTACATCGATGGCTAGCGCCCCGGAGGCCCCCGGGCCTGGCCGGGGCTGCGCAGGTGGACACGCCCTACCAGGGGCCCTCCCCACCTACAGCTGGGGTTCCGGGACGCTGGCCTTGCCTGGACCCCGCCTGGCAGGGGCAGGGTCCGGCTGTTCACCCCGCTGCCGCCACCCCGTGTCTCTCAAGGCAGGGATCCCTGCTCCCGCCCACAGGTGTGGCCGTAGGAAGGGGTGAAGGTTCAGATCTGGGGTGCAGGCTCCCTCTGAAGATCCCCCTTTGACTCCATCTGGGGGTGGGGGTGTCCCAAACACACTGTCATTGTTGGGGTCCCCTCTCTCAGCACCCCCACAGCCGTGGGGGTGAGGTGTGGGCAGAGAATCTCACCTGCACGAGGGCTGGGGTGACCCCTAAGGCCAGCCTTCCACCCGCCCCCCGCTGCAGCCCCACACCCAGCAGAGGCCAGCGCAGACGCGCAGGGTGCGTGAATGAGTGAGGGGCGTAAGCGACAGTCATCAGACACGGCGTACAGGCCAGACCCTGCCCGCTCCACCGGACGACGAGTCAGCCTCACCTGCCAGGACTCTGCTCCCTGCTTTCTGGGGGCTGAGGACACAGGGAATATGTCCCCCTTTACAGGGGGACAGAGGCCCAGTGAAATCAACTGGCCTTGTTCCAAGTGGGTCCCAAAGGCTGGCCAGGCCCTACCCCAGGGGACAGACCCTGGTGAGCAGCCCTGGCCGCCGGCTGCCTCTCAAAGGCTGCCTTCCCGGAAGCAGGGCCAGGACACCTCACTGCGGCTGCGGCCAGATGTGAGCCCTTGAGTGGAAGCATCGAGCCCTTCTGTAAGCGGCTGACACCCCGTCCCCCTGGCAGCGAGGCCACAAGATGCCATTTGATGTTTATAGGCTCTGTATGGATCACAGGGCGGGCGAGGAAGCCGCTCAGCGGCTCCCCTCTGGGGGCCCACGCCCCGCAGCCCGGCGGTGGGCATCAGGGTGCCCCTGGTCCCGGGGTCGCCGACTCACTTGGCGGAAGGTAAAGGGCCTGTGAGGAGCGGGAAAGCACTGGGGCGAGGGCTACCCCAGGGAGCCCGCGGGGACGTGCGGGGGCTCCCAGACAGGCGAGGGAGGGGACCGTGTGCCCAGGGCAGGCGTGCAGTCTGGGGCCGGGCATGGCTGTCACCGACGGGACCAAAAGCAGCCGTTTCGGAACGGAGCGGGCTGGGCAGAACCGAGGATGGATGGCTCCATTGCACAAAACCCCCAGGACCGACGACGGGGCAAACGCTCTACTCGGAAAATGCCGGGGTGTCCTTGAAGAAACAAAAGACCTAACGCAGTGGAAGGGCGTCCACGTTCATGGGAGGCTGCGCGGCTGGGTGCCCGCACTCCAGACGGCGCGCAGTGCCTTCACTCGCAGGATGCCCCCGGCTCCCCACAGAAGGGACAGGGGGACCCTGAAACCCACGTGGACATTCAAGCCATCAATCTTGCAAGCAGCAGCGTGACAATGGAGGACCCCACTTCCTGACCACTGACCAGGATGGCGTAGTGCTGGGCAGGGACAGGTGTGCAGCCCACTGGGACAGAACTCGGCCCAGAAAGAACCCAGACGTCCGCGGCCGGCTGACTTTCGGTCAGGGTGCCCAGACCATCGACGGGGAAGCGCTCCCCCGACCAGCGGAGCTGAGGGCCGAGGCATGTGTGCGCCGAGCATGGGACTGGAATCCTCGTCACCACGGACGCGAGCTCTGAAGGATCAAAGACCATGTGAGCGAACACAACACAACTCTTAGAAGAAAACGCCGGGGCAAATGCTGGCAACTTCGGGTATGTGCGAGATGGTAAACAACACAAAACCATACGCAGCAAAAGAAAACAATAAATTGGACTTTATCAAAATTCAGAAATTTTGAGCATCAGAGGACCCCTTCAAGACAACCCACCCTGTGAAAGAAGACAAGGGCCTCGCATCCAGCATACATGAAGAACTCCAGGGGCGCCTGGTGGAGCAGTGGTTGGGTCAATCGCCTCCAAACGAGAGCAGGCCTCAGGCCCTGGATTCGAGTCCTGGATCTGGGGAAACGACCAGTGTGAACAACTCAATGAAAAATAAAATAGGGTGCTTCTTCCTCCCCTCTTTCTCTGCCTGCCTGCTTGCCTTCATTCCTGCCTGCACCTTTCCTTAAAAAAACAAAACAAAACTCAAGTCCATGAGAAAACAACCCAATAAAAAACTGAGCAAGGGGTCCAAACAAGTATTTCTCTACAGGTCTAAGCACGACTACGGTAAAGAGGGAACATGCAGCTCAAGCTGGAGGAAGATGATGCTTCACACCCACAAAGATGCTGGAGAGAAAATGCCGGAGGGAAGCAGGTTTTGGGGGTCACGGGGCCCTGGACGGTGCTGCCACCGCAATGTCATGTGGTGTGGCCTCTGCACAAGGCAGCCTGGCCCCCTCACGAGGTCCAACAGAGTCACCGTCGCCCGGCCAGACCCACGACGGACGTCACATTAGAAGCTGGTGTCCGGACACCCATGGCCACATAAAGTGGAAATTGCCACTTATGGACGGAGGGCTCGGTGAAGAGGGGTCAGGGATGCAGGAGACTATCGCTTGGTCCTCAAGCGCGGCTGGCCACACGCCACACCGGGGCGAGCCCGGCGACCTCATCGTGCTGAGAGAAGCCGCCGCCGCGGCCACACGTGTGTGGCTCTGGGTGGGTGAAGTCTCAGAGCGGCAGGCCCAGGGAGACGAGGACCTGCGGCTGCTTGGGCGGGACACGGGCGTGGGGAAAGCGGGGCGGGATGGCTAACAGGCAGGTTCCCTTTGGGGTGCAGGCGAACTCTGGAAGCAGAGCAGGGCCAATCGCACGGCCGAAACCCGCTGACCAGCAGAGGCTTACGCGGCACACGGCAAGCAACGAACGCCCCTGCCCCCGAGGGTGGGGGCCCAGGAAGCCCGCATGGGCCCCCGAGCGTCACCCCACGCTCGCTGCGCCGCCCCAGGTCGGACGTTTCTCATGGTGAAGGCCCAGGAGCGGGAGCCAGAAGCCCTGTGCAGCTGGGCGGGGGCTGGGGGCCTGGAAGCCGTGCGGCAGCCAGGGAGGCTCCCACGCTCCAGGGCCAAGCTGACGTGACCAAAGCTAAACAGACCCCGTGCGCTCAGGGCTGCGGCGAGCCCGCGCCGAGCGCCGAGTCCCTGGCCTGCCGCGGCAGCGAGGGGAGGGGCGCCGGAGAGGCAGCCCCAAAGGTAATTTGCACACGGAGTTTATAAGGCCTCTCAGCTCTTTTAAACATATGCTTCTCTGATTATAAACAGCTGATGGCTCACAAGATTCAGATTTTCCAGCAAGCCTTCCAAAAAAAGATTACACTCCAAACAGAGAAAGGTGACCGGGTGCTCTGCTGTGGCCGTGAATCCAACCATGTTCTCCGGCAGCTGGGGCTGCCCCTGCTGCCAGGCCTGAGCATGTCACATCTGTAAAGTGTTGGCTGCCGTGGAGGTGTCCCGGGCGGGTTTGGGCCCCGGCCGACGGCATGGGGAGGGAATGGGCAAAAGAGTCGGGGCCCCCTCCCGGCAGCGGGACCCCTGCCCCTCGGTGCCAAAGCTGCAGGCAGCCTCACCTCCTGCCCTGGCATTCAGACTGGGCCGGGACCGGAACTGGAGACCCTGTGTGCCCCGAGGTCCCTGCGCCCACCCGGGGTTCAGTGCCTGACTGACCCGTTTGCCCCGCCCGCCCCAGGACCTCTGGGAACCTGGCAGCGTCCCAGCGAGAACCAGTGCCAGGAAGCGCAGGGCTAGCTGACGCGCCAGGGCCCACAGCGCGGTGCCGGCCGGCCGCCGGGGCGCAGACCCCAGGAAGCAGAGGCTCCGCGGAGGACGTGCCCGAGCCAGCTCTGCTGAAGGGCATCGGGCAAGAAGCCCCTCCAGCAGGGACGGCGGCTGCAAGGCGCCTCATCCCATGAATAAGACCCTCGCACGCAGTGGAAGCCTCGAAGAGCAGGCTGCAGGCCCCCGTCTCTGAGTCTCTTTTGGAGGATGTGTAGGAGCAGCATGGGTACTCGTCGGGGGCTGGACAAGCCCACCGGGCACGCAGGTGGCCCCGGGCACAGGGCAGGGCGCAGCGCTCCCAATTCAGGGCCGAGTATGGCCCAGGTGCCAGCTGCGCCTCACTGAGGCCTGTGGTGTGCAGGACAGCGCCCTGCACCGGCCGCCTGGGACGCCCACCGAGGCCCTTCGTCTCACCGGGCCTCGCTTTCCCTCTTGACCGGGGGCTGACAGGGTTGACCACACAGCTGTGCAATGGCCCTTTGCGGTGTCTGGACACACCACGGCGCCTCTCTGGAGGGCGGCCTGGCCACACCCACCCGCTGCTCCCGGCCCGGCTGGCGGCAGCGCCTCGCGGGGCTTCGAGCTGCTGACGGCCCAGAAGGCCGGGCAGTACGCGAGGCCTGGAGGCCGCCTGGCGGGGACCCTGGTCAGCGGCAGGCCTGCACGGACCTGGGTCTTACTCCGTCCCGAAGAACTGTCTGGAGAGAAAGGTCACCTCTTCCAGCCACCCCGCAGCACGGCAGCCGCGGGCTCCTCCTGGCCACGAGCATACTGCTGCCTGCTTTCCTCCAACTTTCTGCCGCTGCAGAAACGCCTGCTGACTTGCAGCGCGGCACCGCGGGGAGAGGACCTGTGCTGGGCGAGCTGTCGTGGGCACCCGGTTTGGGGCCGCAGACCCGAGGGCAGAATTCAAACTCTGCCTGGATGCCTGACAGACACGGCTCTCTGGCCATGACTCTCCTGGAAGCCACTGGCCAGCTGCGGCTGGCTGCCCGGGCTGCTCCCGTAGGGTCAGACGAGCCCGGTGGTGGCCGTGTTTCCTCTGCAGGGGGAACACATCAGGGGCTCCGGCTTGGGCGGCGGCTGAGGCTGCGGTCAGGCTGGGTACTGCACCCACAGGGGTCCCCAGGCCTCAGCTGCTCACCACGTGGACGCCTCGAGGCCAGTCTGAGCGTCCTCACAACACGACGGTGGCACCTCCCGGGGTCAGCGATTCCAGTGCGAGGGAGCGGGGATGAAATCTGGGGAACCACACTCACTGCTACTTGATCTTAGCAAGTCGCCAGGTCGAGGGCAAAGTCAAGGGGCACAGGCGCTCTGCCCCCTGGAGGGGGGAGTCTGTGGGCCTGCGGGACAGGTCTTAAAACCAGAAGATGTTTCTTGTCTTTTACACTCAAACTACACCCTGTCTGAGCCCACCGGGCTCGCTGAGCACCATCTCCGGGCTCTGTGGCCAATCTCAGTACCTGCTGGTCAGCAGGGCCTCCTCACACTGCCCGCAGACTGCACGTAGCGGGCCCTGCAAATCCCCCCCACCCGCCATGGCGCCAACGAGTGACCTCAATGCACCGAGTGACAGGATGGGGCTCCCATCATGCTCTTCCAGCACCCGGGGTCACTGCAAACAGCTTCCAGGCTGGCCTGGCAGTGCCACCGTCCTGGAGCTGCCCTGCCCGGTGTCACAGCACAGAAGAGGTGGGCCCGGGCAGAAGCGGGGCAGCGTGTCTCAGGACGGACGCATCCTGGGAAGAGCCCGAAGGCAGTGGTGGAGAGGTTCTGCAGGCCCAGCCTGGTACGCGTCCCACCCTCACGCTGGTGCCCACCCAGGCTCTGAGCAGGCGCGTGGGGGGAGACAGCTGGGCGCTAACCGCATCGGAGTGGGTCTGGGGTGTTGTGGGGGTCCTATACCCTCCAGGAGCTGGAAGTGGTTCAGGAGTGTGCTCAGCCCCGGGCCCTGGAGAGGGAGACGGACTCACAGACAGGCCCCGCCGGTGGCACGACAGCACTGGAGCTGGGCAGGGCCACTCCCAGACAAGGCTTCTCAAGGCCTGGCGTCCCCACCAGACTCATCCTTCCAGCCAGGTCACATGAGGGACAAAACCCTGAGCTGCAGGGCCCTGCCTAAGTCACCGACCCACCTGGAGGGAGGCCCCACCTGGCCACTTCGCACACCCTCATGGCCACCATCTTCCTGGCCCTCCAGCCCTGCTTGCCTCCCCTGTCTTCTCTGGTTCTCTGTCCAGCAGCCAGAGGGATCTTTCTGGAAGGCAGACCTGACCCTTGTCATCACCCTCCCTAAACCTCCTGAGATGCCCACTGCACCCGATCCCTCATCTCAGGCCACAGGTGACACGGAGCCTGCCATCCTCCCCGAGGCGCCAAGCCCCAAGCGGAGAACAGACAGGGAGAATGGACCACGAGCACTCCGGGGGGCTAAGGGTCTGCCGCTGGGGAGCCATGGAGATGGAGAGGGGGCCTGGGGCCTGGGGAGAAGGAAGCCCTGGCGGAGGAGAGGCAGGTTCCAGAAGACAGCTGTGGGCAGCAGAGGCGGGCGGCCAGCGAAGGGCCACGAGACGGAGGCCACAGGCCCAGAGACCTCACAGGACCGCCATGTGTCATTTCCAGTGTGTTGGGGGGCTGGGAGGGTGCTAGGGAGGGGTGGCAGCCACAAGGGCGGCTTGCAGAGCCCCCGGGCCTGGCCGCGCAGACACCCCACTGGGTTCCTGGCCTCCGCATGCCTGTCCACTTGGAGCGGGGCGAGGGCCCGTCCTGGGAGGGGGCCGAGGCGGCCACGTGGCCCTGGGCCTCTGCGATGGGGAAGCGCTGGCTGGGAACCTGGCAGAGGCTGCAGCTGGACCCGCCCTTAGCCTCTGGAGTGGGGAGTGGAGGGGGACAAAGGGAGGCCCCCAGAACCCTGCGGCTAGGGCCGCCACGTCGCCACTCGGGTGGGGGTCTCCGGCCCCGGCCTTCCCGGGGCCTTGCCTGGTTGGAGGGGGTGGCGTCCCCAGGGACACGTGGGGCCTGGGCCCCATCTGCACTTCTGTGCTGGCAAATGCAGGAGAATTAGCTCAGTAACTTCCTCCCCTAATCCCCCACCCCCATCTGAATACCTCGGAATCAGGAGAAAAGCCGAGTGGACGTTCTGAGCCTAATTCTCTTCAGCTGTGCGTGCGTGTGTGCGTGCGTGCACTCGGGCGCAGGGGCCCGCGAGGGAACCTTTTGAACCCCAAATATGAGTGCTGGAGGGAACGCGAGGAACGTTAGGTCAGCCCCCACCACGTACAGATGAGACAAACCAGACGCCCTCTGTCACACAGGGAGGGGAGCTGGGGAGGCCACCAGGTGCCCCGGCTCCCTGCCCACACCCTCCCCCGCAGTCCCGCGTCCCAGAAGGTGACGAGGGCACCACATCGCCAACTCCCAGGGGGCCTGCCCCCCGGCTGGCCCCAGGCTGGGGAGGGTCCTCGGCGCAGCTTGGCCGGGAGGCTGCCTGCTCCCCAATTCTACTGCTGTGTTCAAGGCTGACTGGGAGCCCCCCGCCCCGCCTGCCTGGCAGTCCCCCGTCTGGCCTTCCCAGGCGGGCCGGAGTCCGACAGCCGCACATACTTTCCCAGCAGTTCCCACGTGTCTCTCGTCTCCCGACAGACAACAAACCCTCTCGGTCGGGGGCTGTTTTTCTCTCCATGTGCCCCCAAGGACTAGAGGGGGGCGCACAACAGGTGCGCTGGGCCTGGAGGAGGCACAGCTGATTGACGGCACCCTGTGTGCGGTGAGGGGCTAGGGGTGAGGGGCAAGGGCTCGGTCCGCATGTGACTCGTACCCATCCCTCTCGACCACCGTGTCCAAACCGACAGCAGCCGGCCCCTCGGCTGCCTCAGAGCATGACCCCCAGGAGACTGGCTTGCAGGGACGCGAAGATGGGGTCCCCGAGGGAGTTGGGGCGGGGAAAGCCCGGCGTCTAGGCCTCCGGGTGTGGGGGTGGAGGGTGCAGCCCGGCCAGCACCCTCCCACAACAGGCCCGGGAGACCAGAACACACTAGAACCCTGACTTTAAACGTGACGCCACATGGAGTCCGCTGTCAGGATGTGAACATCAGTTTTCAAGATGCAATCCCAACCAACACCCATTGTCACTCTTTGCCAGGAGTAGTCACCCTTTAAGAGGACTGGGGGCTTCAGATGGCTTTCTTCCCCGTGCACGACACCCTTGGAGTAGAAACCAACCAACCCGAAGGCTGGGAGGAGCGAGGACAGAGTGCACCATGTGGGTGACAATCTCGGGATCTGGGGGCGACGGCGAGACTGTCTGGAGCCTGGACAAGCTTCTTCTCGATCTCCCTTTTAGCGGGTAGGGGTCCTGCACGGGCAGGGAGCTGTGCTGAGATCTGCTGAATGTCTGAGGAGGCGGAAATGGCTGTGCCTTGCGGGGCGTCCAGGGTCTCACAGGAGGCCACAGAGACAGAGGTCTGTGCGGCACCCCGGCCCCAGCAGCAGGAGGCCGCATTCCACCCAGGGTTCCAGAGCTGCATTCTCAGAAGGCCGCCTCCTTCTCATCTCCACAGCTCCGCGAGGCTGGATGCCACCTCCACCTCCATGTGTAAGCGTCCCGGCACTGCAGGTGGGGACCAGGGCCAGGGCTCCTGTCCTCCCTGCCATTCTCGGCCGGGGCAAAGGCTAAACAGTCACCAGCTGGGGAGAGGAGGCGGGAGGTGGCAGGACATTTGAGCTGAGGCCCCAAACACCCACGTTCCTGGCACGCATGTTGTCCCACTGGACTTCACATGTTCCAAGACGATAATGACAAAGAACTGCATCATGGTGACGCAGAGCGTTAAACACCAAGTGTGGGTCCTCTGGAGAAGGACCCTATGTGCCAGCACTGGTGGCTCCGTCTCTAGGACAGGCAGACGCAGAAAACCCTCCCAGTCAGGTGGCGAGAGCCAGACAGACCCTTCGACCCAAACGCACCAGCCCGGGCTCCCTGTCCAACTTTCCTGTGTGCTGGGCAGGGGCAAGGACATGACCCACGCGAAGGTCAGCGAGAACTGCTGCCCCCCCCGAAGGATGGCCCCGCTTCCTTTCTCCTTTAGGCTGCACAACGAAGAAAAATAGGACTCTAGCACACTGGGAGATTTCTGGCTCTTTTTCTGTGGACATCTATCTCAGGCCAAAGCAGGCGAGATGAATGGCCTCCCTGCGTGCTGAGCTCGGGTGAGGGGCTGCTGGCTCCAGCCTCCCTCCCTGGCTCCCTCCGTTGTCTGCAGTCAGTCCTGGGTGGGGGTGGGGTGCACTGCTTTGCAATCTGTAGGGAAGGGCCACCTGCCCCCAGACCTGCTGGTGAGGTCTCAGTGCAGCCAGGGACTGGCAGGACAGGCTTCCCGACTGCCCTGGCCACCAGGGGCCCAGGGGCCAGTGTTTTGGTGGGCCTGGCACCATGTATGGAGGAGAAAACAGACCTGGCCTCCAGGTATGGGGGATCAGAGGAGGTCCCAGGCTGAGTCATGGAGCCAGGGGGTGTCCTGACCACCTGGGAGACGAAGTCAGCCTTGCTACCTTCCATGAGGTGGCCGCAGAAATTCCTGGAAGCCCCTTCTACTGGGCCATCTCTGGGGGTCCTCAGACTGTCCTCACAGGGTCTCCTGGAGACCAAACAGCAGGGTTTTTCACAAGCCAGAGTCCTGCCTGGTGGCAGAGTGGGTGGCAGGTGGACCCAGAGTCATTCTGAAAGCCCTGGGCTAAGGGGCTGCAGCGCGCCGCCTGCAAGCAGAGGGTGCTGATGTCCCCGGGGCAGCGCATGCCGGGCACGAACCCGGATTCTGACCATGGCTGAAGGACTGGCGCCCCAAATGGCAGTCCTGACCATACGGTCTCTGATCACCAGGTGGGGGCGGGCAGCACGGATAGACAGGGCGTGGCGTGGCACGTGGCGCTGGACGCGCCCAGCCAATCCGAGGCCAGGTGGCATCAGCCCCGGCCCCTCTGGACCAATGACAGAGCGCGGCACACCACTTTCTGTGCCCAGCCAATCCGCGCAGCGGCACGTACAAGCCCGCCCTCACAGCCTCATCCAATCAACGGCAGGGGCAGCCGCCACGTCCCGGGTCCCGGCGCAGCCGGGCCACTTGGAGACATCGGCGCCCGGCACACGCTGCCGCTGCGCCGCCGTCGCCGCCGCCGCGCCCCGCGGTGCTGCCGCTGCCGCCCTGCCCGCGCCGCTTCTCGGCCACTTGCAGCCGGCACGGCCGCGCGGTTCCGAAGCCACCTCCAGCCGCGCTCAGGACCGTGTTTGCCACCATCGTGCTCCTGGCAACCCGCGCAGCCACTGCCGCTGCTGGCCGCGCTCCTCCCGGGCCCCGCTCCTCCCGGCCGCGCTCCTCCACGGCCGCGCTCCTCCCGGGCCCCGCTCCTCCGGCCGCGCTCCTGCGACTGCGCTCCTCCCGGCCGCGCTCCTCCACGGCCGCGCTCCTCCCGGGCCCCGCTCCTCCGGCCGCGCTCCTGCGACTGCGCTCCTCCCGGCCGCGCTCCTCCAGGGTCCCGCTCCTCCCGGGCCCCTCTCCTCCGGCCGCGCTCCTGCGACCGCGCTCCTCCCGGGCCCCGCTCGGATTGCACTCCTCCACGGCCGCGCTCCTCCACGGCCGCGCTCCTCCCGGGCCCCGCTCCTCCGGCCGCGCTCCTGCGACTGCGCTCCTCCCGGGCCCCGCTCCTCCACGGCCGCGCTCCTCCCGGGCCCCGCTCCTCCACGGCCGCGCTCCTCCCAGGCCCCGCTCCTCCGGCCGCGCTCCTGCGACTGCGCTCCTCCCGGGCCCCGCTCCTCCGACCGCGCGCTTCCCGGGCCGCGCGCCTCCAACCGCGCTCCTGCAGCCGCGCTCCTCCCGAGCCCCGCTCGGGTTGCGCTCCTCCACGGCCGCGCTCCTCCACTCCGCGCTCTCCACAGCCGGCCGCGCTCCTCCCGGCCACGCTCCTCCCGGGTCCCGCTCCTTACGGCTGCCCACGCTTCTGTGATCGCGCTCCTCCACCGCGCCCTGCTCAGAGTTGGCTGCACATCTCAGTCCGCGCTCCTGGTCAGCACGGGCGGACACGGACACGGACACGCTCCTCCCGGACCTGCCGCTTCCTCCTCGGCCGCGGCCTCTGCCCCGGCCAGGGACGCACAGACCCTCGCCGGCGCTCGAGGTGAGCGGAGGGGGTGGGCGGTCAGTGCTGGGCGGGCTGCGGGACCGGCGGGTGGTTCTGAGTCCGCGATCCGCACCAGGGTTTTGGGTCCACCGCGTGGTTTGAACTGGGGGTCCACTGGGGTTCCAGGTGAGGACTGAACTTGTGAGTCAGGGATCGTGTCTGCCTCGTGATTCTGAGTGTGCATCAGGGGTGGGGGTGCAGGAATGGGGTTCCGAAGTGTGAAGCGGAGTCCAGAACTCCAATCCAGGTTTCCAGGGAGGTTGGGGGTCCTGCGGCAAGGGGGCATCCGCGTTGGGAGTGGCAGCCGGGATGGGAGTAGGGAAGTAAGGTCTTGGTCAAGTTGGGGTTTCGGGTGATGAGTGGATTGGGGGTCTCAGTGTGGGCAGAAAGCGGGCAGTCGGGATCTGACCTCCCACCCGCCCCTGCGCACACATGGGTTAAATGATGTTAGAACTGAACCAGTGTTTCCTGGCCACGGTCCCAGTTCAGCTGTACACAGCAGCTTCGCCCTAGAGTGCGAGACCCAGAGACAGACACACTAAGAACAGTGCACACGTGAGCGCCGTGACCAGCCCCGGCCCTCACTGCCATGTCCTTCTGCGCCCGAGCCACCAGGGCTGACCTCCTGGTCTCCGCCAGCGCTGCCCCCACAGGAGCCCCGGGCAGCGGCAGAGGCATCCTGGTGGAGCGACCAGGCGGGCAGGATTAACCAGATTTCTACGGCGTCTCAAATGATCCATTTCTGCACCTGTTTTCCAGATATTCACCCAGAGAAAAATTCGAGGATTGGGTTGCTCGATGGCAGTTCTATTTCAATGTTTCCATGCAGGCTGAGGGGACAGTGGGCCTGTCTGGGCTTTCTGCTCCAGCTAGAGAGCATTTTCTGCCTCCAGCCCGGGTATGGCCCAATTCAAGTAAGAAGAGGGATTGCAGGCGAGGAAATAGTGACCCTGGGGCCCGGGGGACAGAGGCAGAGCTATCGCGCGCGGCGGTAGCTAACTGAGTCCCACAGTATATTAAATAAACAACTCAAACAGCGGGGCTTCTCCTCGGAATGCGAAGATCATCCAGTATCAGAAACTACCCGTGTAATCCCCACAGTAAGAGAGCGGAGGAGAAAAACCATATGGCTCTCTCAGTAGACGCAGAAACACTGTGTGATAAGGTTTCCTGTGAACACAGGCCCTGAGTCGCTACATTGTATGTGCCCACACTCTACTTTTTAGCAGGCTTTTAATAGAGACACCAGAAGCGAACCCTGCCCTTCAAGACGAGGGACGTGCAGGGCGCCAGCTCGCCACCCAACCGGAAATGGTGCTCGCCCGGGAGCTAGGGAGGGAGAAAGCGGCGCCTGTCTGCCGACCCTCGGCCCGCGGTCTCCACCTGGGTGCTCGGGCTGGTGTCAGGACTGAAAAGGAGAGCGGTCTCCCAAGGGCTTTTATTCCTCTGGGTTTTATCTGTTGACAGTCGCCTGAGACGTTAAAGGGAGACTTTAGATCAGGACTCCGCACGGTCACTCTGTGCCCAGAGACGCCTTAGCTCTGAGCACACCACCAGGGAAGGCAGGTGGTGGCTGAGCAGTGTCGTGAAAGTGGCCCCGACCTTTTGGGAAGAGTTTCAGGTGCTCTGTGGGGCTCAGACCACACCTGGAAAACTGCTGATTTGAACACCTGTTTAGAACTAAGGCGAGACTTCAGCAGTTTTCAGATCTAAGGCCAGTCACCCACACAGCATCTCTTTATGGCGGGAGGGGTG
This sequence comes from Solenodon paradoxus, assembly GCA_004363575.1. Taxonomy (NCBI): domain Eukaryota; kingdom Metazoa; phylum Chordata; class Mammalia; order Eulipotyphla; family Solenodontidae; genus Solenodon; species Solenodon paradoxus. Next base: position 54,890 of record RJWH01004126.1, on the reverse strand, counting down.
ACTGAAAAGTGAGAGAGACATCGGCAGTCAGAATAGTTAAAAGATGGGAAGGATTTTATGGAGGAAAACTTAAAATCCTGGTGAAGGATATAAATGAAGATCTTTTTTCTATGAAAAGCACCCCATTCTTTCGCATTGGGGCAGTTTAGCACTAGAGAGATGTCACGTTTTCCCAAATCGGTAAATTCCGCACAGTTCCACTCAAACTTCCATTTGGAGCTTTTGAGGAACTTGACAAACATTCTAAAATATACATGAAGGAGAAAGGCTGACCCACAGCAAGAGAGCTTGGAGAGAGGAGAACAGAGAAGGCCTTGTGCTGGCAGAGCCCGGGCGGGTGGACTGCAGGCCTCCCCATCCGAGTCGGGGGACAGAGGCCCCGGAGACCTCAGAGGCAGCGCCGCGTCTCAGGGAAGGTGGCCTGAGATGAAGGTGGCACTTGTCAGCGGGGGGCGGTCAGAAGACTGGGGAAATTAACCCCGCATGGAGAAGTCGGAATGTGAATTTCTGCCGGACCCCCAGAAAAGCCCGTTTCAAGCGGGCTGCAGATGTGAAATAAAAGGCACCAGACGTTTATTTAGTGGGGTGAAATGGCGAAGCATAATTTCATAGCCCTGGTGGCACGGATTTCCAGGCTGGCGTTTATGAACCTGAATCCATGCAAATTAAGAATCTCTGTTAAATCCACCCCTGTGGCCAAGGTCACAACTATTCTTATAATGCTGCGCTCAGACATGAGTCGGCTCCGCTCTGGTGTAGCTTTGCCCAGGTTACAGACGACACTTTGGTTACAGACGACACTTTGGGAGACAAAACGACGGTAACTGATAGACTGAACCATAGTTAAAGTAGACGAGAACATCTTGTAAGAAAAACACAGGATTCCCCCCCAAAAAGTGGGAAGATGCACTTTGTGGGTGGCTGGCAGGAGGGTTGACTGATAGACACAGACAGAAGCTCATCAGTACTCAGAAATGCAAATGAAAGCAAAACAATTGTTCCTACTGGCGGAATTAGAAAGTAGGGAAAATTAGAAAGTAAAGTAGGGAATGCCAGCGGTCGGCACAGGAAAGAAGCCCCCCAGAGCCGCAGGTGGGCAGGCCACAGGCGCGGCCATCTGGACAGCTGTTCAGCAGTCCTTTGGCCTCCAGCGTAACTGCCCTGCAGCCCGCATCCCTGCGTGGGTGCCCGGCGCGAGCTGCCCTCACCCAGCACAGTGGGGCAGCGCGGCTGCCACTGCGGGGGCCGAGGACACACACAACGAGCTGAGTGACACAGTGCCCACAGCCTGCGGGCTCAGTCCCCGCTGGGGATTTGAAGGACAGGCACACCCCCTGCCAGACCCGCTGCAGGAAACTCTGGTATGACCGGGACACACGTACACAAGATCGGAATCAGTGACACAGGAGCAGCTGCCGAGGGCAGGCGGGGAGCAGCCAGGGGAGAGGGGACAGCAGCGCCTCCCACAGACCCGTGCAGGCTGACAGCGTCCGTGAACTCAGGCTGCCACGAGGCCTCTGTCCTGTGCAGCGCATCTCCAAAGCCCCCGGGGGTGAGTGCGCCCCAGGATGAGCGCGCACATGGGCCGTCCCTGCAGACACCCCCTCGTGGCTTCTGCTTCCAGGAAGTGAAATGCAGAGGCCGCCAGGTCATGTAGGACTTGCTCTGCCCCCTCTCCTCCTGCCAGCTTCTTCCTGTTTTGCCCACCCAGCAGGGGGCTAGGGCGTTGGCACCAGCCCTGCACCCCCCCCCCCCCCCCCCCCCCCCCCCC